>OZ024836.1:5390068-5574568 GCA_964016985.1 Anodontia alba
TCATGAAGTCATTATACCGTTTGAAGATACAAAGGCCCTGGTCAGCTCGTGCATGCATGAAGTCATTATACCATTTGTGGGCAAAAAATACCCTGGTCAGCTCGCGCATTCATGAAGTCATTATATCATTTGTGGGCA
Source organism: Anodontia alba (assembly GCA_964016985.1). Lineage (NCBI taxonomy): Eukaryota > Metazoa > Mollusca > Bivalvia > Lucinida > Lucinidae > Anodontia > Anodontia alba. Next base: position 5,390,207 of record OZ024836.1, read on the forward strand.
ACAAAGGCCCTGGTTAGCTCATGAATTCATAAAGTCATTATAACATGGAAACAAAGGCCCTGATCAGCTCGTGCATTCTTGGAGTCATTACAACATTTGTGGGCAACAAAGGCCTTGGTCAGCTTGTGCATTCATGAAGTCATTATATAATTTGTGGGCAACAAAGGACCTGGTTAGCTCGTGCATTCATGAAGTCATTATACCATTTGTGGGCAACAAAGGCTCTGGTCAGCTTGTGCATTCATGAGGTCATTATACCATTTGTGGGCAACAAAGGCCTGGTTAGCTCGTGCATTTATGATGTCATTATACCATTTGTGGGCAACAAAGGCTCTAGTTAGCTCGTGCATTCATGAAGTCATTATACCATTTGTGGGCAACAAAGGCTCTGGTCAGCTTGTGCATTCATGAGGTCATTATACCATTTGTGGGCAACAAAGGCCTGGTTAGCTCGTGCATTTATGATGTCATTATACCATTTGTGGGCAACAAAGGCTCTAGTTAGCTCGTGCATTCATGAAGTCATTATACCATTTGTGGGCAACAAAGGCTCTGGTCAGCTTGTGCATTCATGAGGTCATTATACCATTTGTGGGCAACAAAGGCCTGGTTAGCTCGTGCATTTATGAAGTCATTATACCATTTGTGGGCAACAAAGGACCTGGTCAGCTTGTGCATTCACGAAGTCATTATACCATTTGTGGGCAACAAAGGCTTGGTTAGCTCGTGCATTTATGAAGTCATTATACCATTTGTGGACAACAAAAGCCTGGTCAGCTCGTGCATTCATAAAGTTATTATACCATTTGTGGGCAACAAAGGCCTGGTCAGCTCGTGCATTCATAAAGTCATTATACCATTTGTGGGCAACAAAGGCTCTAGTTAGCTCGTGCATTCATGAAGTCATTATACCATTTGTGGGCAACAAAGGCCTGGTTAGCTCGTGCATTTATGAAGTCATTATACCATTTGTGGGCAACAAAGGACCTGGTCAGCTTGTGCATTCACGAAGTCATTATACCATTTGTGGGCAACAAAGGCTTGGTTAGCTCGTGCATTTATGAAGTCATTATACCATTTGTGGACAACAAAAGCCTGGTCAGCTCGTGCATTCATAAAGTCATTATACCATTTGTGGGCAACAAAGGCCTGGTCAGCTCGTGCATTCATAAAGTCATTATACCATTTGTGGGCAACAAAGGCTCTAGTTAGCTCGTGCATTCATGAAGTCATTATACCATTTGTGGGCAACAAAGGCCTGGTTAGCTCGTGCATTTATGAAGTCATTATACCATTTGTGGGCAACAAAGGACCTGGTCAGCTTGTGCATTCACGAAGTCATTATACCATTTGTGGGCAACAAAGGCTTGGTTAGCTCGTGCATTTATGAAGTCATTATACCATTTGTGGACAACAAAAGCCTGGTCAGCTCGTGCATTCATAAAGTCATTATACCATTTGTGGGCAACAAAGGCTCTGGTCAGCTCGTGCATTCATGAAGTCATTATACCATTTGTGGAGAACAAAGGCTTGGTTAGCTCGTGCATTCATGAAGTCATTAAACCATTTGTGGGCAACAAAGGCTCTAGTTAGCTCATGCATTCATAAAGTCATTATACCATTTGTGGGCAACAAAGGACCTGGTCAGCTTGTGCATTCATGAAGTCATTATACCATTTGTGGGCAACAAAGGCCTGGTCAGCTCGTGCATTCACGAAGTCATTGTACCATTTGTGGGCAACAAAGGACCTGGTCAGCTTGTGCATTCATGAAGTCATTATACCATTTGTGGGCAACAAAGGACCTGGTCAGCTCGTGCATTCATGAAGTCATTATACCATTTGTGGAGAACAAAGGCTTGGTTAGCTCGTGCATTCATGAAGTCATTATACCATTTGTGGGCAACAAAGGCTCTAGTTAGCTCATGCATTCATAAAGTCATTATACCATTTGTGGGCAACAAAGGACCTGGTCAGCTTGTGCATTCATGAAGTCATTATACCATTTGTGGGCAACAAAGGCCTGGTCAGCTCGTGCATTCACGAAGTCATTGTACCATTTGTGGGCAACAAAGGACCTGGTCAGCTTGTGCATTCACGAAGTCATTATACCATTTGTGGGCAACAAAGGCCTGGTCAGCTCGTGCATTCAAGAAGTCATTATACCATTTGTGGGCAACAAAGGCTCTAGTTAGCTCGTGCATTCATGAAGTCATTATACCATTTGTGGGCAACAAAGGCCTGGTTAGCTCGTGCATTTATGAAGTCATTATACCATTTGTGGGCAACAAAGGACCTGGTCAGCTTGTGCATTCACGAAGTCATTATACCATTTGTGGGCAACAAAGGCTTGGTTAGCTCGTGCATTTATGAAGTCATTATACCATTTGTGGACAACAAAAGCCTGGTCAGCTCGTGCATTCATAAAGTCATTATACCATTTGTGGGCAACAAAGGCTCTGGTCAGCTCGTGCATTCATGAAGTCATTATACCATTTGTGGAGAACAAAGGCTTGGTTAGCTCGTGCATTCATGAAGTCATTATACCATTTGTGGAGAACAAAGGCTCTAGTTAGCTCATGCATTCATAAAGTCATTATACCATTTGTGGGCAACAAAGGACCTGGTCAGCTTGTGCATTCATGAAGTCATTATACCATTTGTGGGCAACAAAGGCTCTAGTTAGCTCATGCATTCATGAAGTCATTATACCATTTGTGGGCAACAAAGGACCTGGTCAGCTTGTGCATTCATGAAGTCATTATACCATTTGTGGGCAACAAAGGCCTGGTCAGCTCGTGCATTCACGAAGTCATTGTACCATTTGTGGGCAACAAAGGACCTGGTCAGCTTGTGCATTCATGAAGTCATTATACCATTTGTGGGCAACAAAGGCCTGGTCAGCTCGTGCATTCACGAAGTCATTATACCATTTGTGGGCAACAAAAGCCTGGTCAGCTCGTGCATTCACGAAGTCATTATACCATTTGTGGGCAACAAAGGCCTGGTTAGCTGGTGCATTCATGAAGTCATTATACCATTTGTGGGCAACAAGGGCTCTAATCAGCTCGTGATTTATGGAGATATTATACCATTTGTGGGTTACAAAGGGCCTGGTCAGCTCGTGCATTCATGAAGTCATTATACCATTTGTGGGCAACAAAGGCTTTGGTTAGCTCGTGCATTCACGAAGTCATTGTAACTTTTGTGGGCAACAAAGGACCTGGTCAGCTCGTGCATTCATGAAGTCATTTAAACATTTCTTGTTGATGTCTAAATACTGCTGAGTGAGTGGCGGTGTGAACCTGATCAGAAGCTCACATATGCGGCATTCAACCATATATTCGGTTAGTTGTAAGAATTAGTTTGGCTCTGTGCCTAAAAGGACATCTATGTTGTTGTAGCCAAGTTCTGAACTGTTCGAACCTGTATGGACAGTAATTGCAGCACGTGCTGTATGACTCTGGAGCCTCATTTATTTCCCTTAACCTTTACTACTCTATGGACAAATTTAGCAACAGCAAATTGATGATATTTTTCTTACGTTTCCACGAAAATAAGCTTTTACATTTCATATAAATTGTCTCCAATTTACATGAATGCCAAATGATTCTAAAAAGAATGACATTTGAGAACAATGAACACACTCAACAAAACAGAAAGCAACTGAAGTGTTAGGTTTTCTGGTCCAGACTAGCTAGTTTCGACCAATTAGGCCTCATCGGTGACCCTCATATAAATTGAAAAAAAAAATGGGCTCAATGATCAAAAATGGGCTCAGTGATGAAAACAAAGGATCAGAAAACATCAACTACGCACTAGTGTACGGGGAGACATTTTACAACCGCCACACAGCACTTACGCCTGCTGTATTGAAGATAAGGGATGACCCTTGAGAGCAAAACCTGTCTTCTGGGAAAAATTAGAAACATATCATTAGTTTTGTTGTCTGCTAAATTTGCCTAGGGAGTGGTAATGGTTAGCTTATTCACAGCTGTTGGCTTCGTCTCTACCGTGGCAACGATATGATTCCGCACTCTGATAACTTACTAAAAATAAACATCGGTGCACTACTGTCTACAACTGCTGGATGAGAGGTAAACAGCGTAGACCCTGCTCAGAAGCCGTTTTATGCGGCATTCAATTAAATATGCCGACTTTCATTATCTCGAAACCCTAGGGACTCTCTGAAATGCTTCACGATATCCGTACCTCGGCATGTCAGATTTGCAGAATTTGAGGACAAAACAAATCGAGCAACCATATTTCACAATTGAATATTTAATTTGACTTCTGAAGTTAGATATATGAAAATATTGTGGAAAAGAGGAGCAATTTGCAGTTTCTCCTCTTTTTCCACAATATTTTGCTATCTGTTGTTAGATTTCCATGCTAAAACATGGACCAGATTTTCTCTTCGCGATAAGCGGTCATTCGAGATAAGTGAAGTCGAGATAACGTGAGTTGACTGTATTCTATAAATAGTAATAAAGAATCTGGCACTTTTGCCAAAAGGGCGTGCATGTTGTTGTGGCCACATCCTGACATATTCAAACCTGTGTGGACAGTAATCACAGCACGTGACCTCAGAGCCTAGAGATTTATTTTCCTTATCGCTCAGCAGCCTGGGAAAAATTTAGGAGACGATATTTTGAAATGAAATATGTTTTTTCTTATTTTCCCAGAAAATAAGCTTTGGCACTGTATGCAAATTGTCTCCTTAGGAGACAATTTGCATACAATGTCAAAGCTTATTTTCTGGAAAATGAGAAAAGATTTTATATGTCGTCTGCTGAAAACTATACCAAGCATACTAAGTATTATTAATTACTGTTGGCTTCGTCTCTACCATGGTTATTGAAGGACTCTGCACTATGATAACTCGCTAACGATGAGATTCGGCAGCGGGAGGATTTATCCAGTGGTGTGTATCCGCCCTCGTCTTCATCCAGGCGATATAAAGGCTTCTTTTCAAGCTCGAACCAGGAACCTAGTCTGGACGAGTGGCTCTCATTGTCCTGGAAAACTGACACAGAGACTTTCCGACCATTTAGCCAGTAGATTTTATGCTGAGTCAGTCCCTGAAATACGTAGGTTGATGAATAAATTCTAAGAAATATGAGTGTGATACGATGTTTCAATAGATAAGAGTCCTATTTTCAGAGCTGTTTGGGACGACGATTTATTCTTAAAGGTTGCTAACGGAGCTAATTTTGATATAATAAAACTCACAGTCTTAAACTTCACTTTTGTTTAAAACTGATTTTCCCAGACTGTTGTTTTGATAATTATATTGTCCGTAAAATTAATTAGAATAAGTCTTATAGTGCATTATAAATTTCATTTCCTATGGGATTATTGGGCCCATTGTTATATCTTTGAAAGTAGAGTTCTGCTCATGTATACGCTAGAGCGCGTAAGCTTCATTACTGCTTATGAAGAGTCTCGATAAAACCGATACTCCCATTTTCTCTCTGTAATGTGTTTCCAATGCAACCGTTTAGATTTTTATTATGCTTTAAGTTTGACGAAAATAATTTATGCTCTCACTGAGGTTCTGAAGACTCTGCACATTCATTGTGAAAGAAATATACATGCTTATACTAAAAATACATAAAAATACAAATATACCAAAAATACTTTTAAAGCAATTAGGCTATAATCACTATTTAATTGATAACATTTTTACCTTTCTTGACCTAACTTGGCTAGGTAGCCTGGTTAAAAAAAACTACGTACTTAGACAATATTTTCTCCTACAATACTTTATTGCACAGTCCTCAGAAGTATTTTATAGCAAACTATGGGCAGATTAACTTCATTTGGAAATAGTATATTCAGACAACAAAAAGTAAGATTATATCAAAATTAGCTCTGTTAGCAACCTTTAAGGGAATAGATATATTTTCAAGGGAGACAACTTTGTCAAAATTGTTTTGCTCACTTCTACAAGAGATCTTCTCTGAAAGGAAAGAATTTGCTCTCCGGGAGCAAATTCTTTCCTTTTAGAATAGACTTCTTTTCAGAAGGGTCTTATTGTGCAGAAAAACAAACGGGAAGTCACAACAGCTTGTACAAATGGCAGAAAATCTACCAGGAGCTTCCAGTCCCTTTAAAGAAGAACAAAGTTCATAAAGCTTGCCCGTAGAAAGAAGGAAAGCATAGAAGTCTCAGATGTTGTCTGGAACAGATGTTGTCTGGAAAGGGATGTTCTCTAGAACTAATTTACAAAAGATAGTGTTCTTGTTGTTGGCTATGTTTTTTTTTTCTTCTTAATAGAGATTGTTTTTAACAATTTTACCCCTAAATACTAAGCTCCCACCAGGCACACAACGTTGAAACAATGTCGATTCAACGTTGATTCAACGTATTGACGATGAATGAACGTTGAATTGACGTTGTTACAACGTTGTGTGCTTGCTGAGAGCTGTACACGGTGTATATGCAGTCGAACTTCAATGGCTCGGACATCTTTGTGACCGTGTAAATTTGTTCTAGACATGGGTAGTTTGAGCCACTGAGGGTTAATTATAGCGCCATCAGGAGGCAAATGGGGTAATTTAGAAATTTAGAACCGCCTCTAATGAGTACACACAACATACATTTTCGTGATAAAATAAGAAAAAAACCTTAAAATATCCCTAAATATTTGTTTTCTTGAGCGAGCATAGGAATTTCCTATCGACTCAAAACGAGTTCGAATCAGCCATGGTTAGCGAGCCATCGGTGTTCGAGTCATTGACGTTTTTTTGTATATATAGTAATCCAACCTTTCAAAGAGCTGAAGCTATCAAAGTAATAATATTAAGCAAAACATTGCCGGCCTTGGTGGCTCAGTTGGATGCGCGTCCGACTGCCATGGTGATCAGAAGGATGCGGGTTCGATCTCCGCCGGATAAGCAACATTCTTTCGTGGAGATTGATTATGAAATATTTCCTACGGTCATTCTCTCCCTTCTGCTGATTCAAGAAAGGCAGTTGTCAGTTTCTCGCGAAAGAATGTGCAGAAAACTAGTTAACCGCTTAGAGGACTAAGCCTGCCCAGTAGAAAGTGTGGTTAGGTAAATGGACTGCGCTCGACATAACCCCATTGACTGGGCCGTAAAACCTCAACACAGACGAATAAGCAAAAATAGGGTTATGTAGGAGTATACTTTATGTGGTAGATTTCATGTTGTTGCCGTTTTTATACCAGTGATTTGCGTGTGTGTGTGTGTGTGTGTGTGTGTGTGTGTGTGTGTGTGTGTGTGTGTGTGTGTGTTTTGTTTTTTTAGCAATTTTTATTTATTTATTTAAACAATGTTTAAAGAGGATGACACAATTAGCTATAAATAACTATTCTACCTTGTGGTCCTCTAACTAAAATTTATATACATATATACAACAAGACTTAACTAACAGCTAAGAAATTCATGGGATAAAAGTAGCTTGTAGCGAAGTGAATGCTTGTATAAAGTTTTTATCAAATAAAAAGTGCTAACAGGTATGTGCAAGTGATTTAAAACCAAACATGGCACTTAATTATATCAAAGACAAATCTGTATGTTATCACAGTTTTTGTAAGTGCTTTAAGATTTGACGAGCGCATAAAACCAATATCTAAAACAATTATGCTAGGTCATAAAAGCTCTCAATTCAGTTACAATAACGGTTTCAGCGATAATTTTACACATGGTATATCATTTAAAATCATAGTTTAAAATCAATCTTTTCTACTACACAACAAGTCTATCTTAATAGGCATAATAACCAACGCTTCCTCATTTTCTCTTAATATATGGTGAAACAGTAATAGCTTATATAGCTCTGGACAAGAGGGGCGTCCAGACATTTTATCTATTTTCTCCACAAAACCTATGTTTTGGGTACTCATCGGAAGCGTCTCTGCGAGGCGCATCCGACGAGTACTTATAACCTGTTTTTGTAGAGAAATGCAAAAATATCATTTTGTTTTGTTAAAACCCACCTTATCAAAAGAGCAATGGCTAAAATGTATACTCGTATGACGAAGATGTCTTTACTTAAGGGGAATAGATTGACATTCAAGCCCCGAGGTTATAAAACTTTTTTCATGCTCAACTCGCCTGAGCATGAATTTTTTTTTTGCTTATAAATCTTAAAATACTGAAAATTTTTTAAAACTTCTTTCATACTCAACTCGGCTGAGCATGCTCAGCTGAGTTGAGCATGAAAAAAGTTTTAATTGTTAGTATTTTTATTTTTATGACCAAGTGGAATTTCATGCTCAGTTGAGTTGAGCATGAAAAAAGTTTTATAACCTTGGGGCCTGGGGTTGTTTTTGTCCTCTTCTGGAAAGGGCTCTACTCTAAAAGGAAAGAATTTGCTATTGATGGAGCAAACTCATTTCGTTTAGAGTAGACCCTTTCAGAAAGGCATTTTATATGCAGAAAGGAAACAGAAAGTCAGAAGAGTTGTCTTATTTGTAAAAATGGCGGAAAATCTACCAAGCCTATCCGTTCCCCTTTATGAATTCTTACCATGACCTCCATGTGACCTCTAGAATGTAGGCTGTATATCTCGGATTTTGACAAGTGTCTATGAGTTATGTCAGTAACCTGTATTCTGTTGGCTGCAAATTAAAAAAATAAATTCCGTTATTCATCATAGGCTGCGAGCAAAGATATGAACCTCACTTTTTTTTCAGAAACATTTTTTTCTGAAAGTTCCTATGGTATTCTTTTGAATTAAACGTGTTGTTCCCTCCCCCAACGGCGGCCGTATTTCTTCTAACTTGTAATAATCTCTTTGCTGATGACATGGCAAAGGGTTCTCCAACAGAAGAGAAAATGCAAAAAGGTGTGGATCAAGTATCTGATTCATGTGACAGCTATGATATCACAATCAGCATAAAAAAGACTGAGGTAGTATATCAGCCAGCACCTGGAATGCCTGATGAACGTTTGCCAAAGAAAATCCTCTATGGAGAACTACAAGTCGGAAAACGCTCCATCTGCCAATGCTGCTCACTCAAATATTTTCTCCCAAAAATCCCAAAAGTGTCATTTTGTGGGCGTATGTGATGAAACATATCAAAAGGTGCATGGCCATTACAATTTGCATGGGGAATCAGGAGTTTATTTCAAAATAATGAGAAAAATGTTGTTTTCACTAAAACCAAAGGACCTTTTTCCCTCAATGTGAAATTTAAAAGGATATTTTGTCAGTATGAACAATGAAAATGGCACAAAGGTATTCTAAACTGATTAGTGATCATAGAAATGCATCTTTAATCTAAAAACATTCTTTATGTCCAAGGCAACAGGCAAAATTCTAACAGGTGCGCGACATTGGCAGACATTTTTTATGACACACAAACAAGCGGGTGATGAAATTGAGGGATTATTATCTGTTAAATTTGAAGAAGAAATTAAATGAAAATAAACTTGTTCTATTTATAATAAATTATTCTTCGTTCGAGTACATTTAAAAATTAAAACTGGTCCAGCAAACATTTTTTTTTAAATTCAGCTCAAATCTTAGGTGCGCTGAATAGGCCGACAGCAGTGTAATATAATATAATATAATATAATATAATATAATATAATATAATATAATATAATATATTATAATATAATATAATATAATATAATATAATATAATATAATATAATATAATATAATATAATATAATATAATATAATATAATATAATATAATATAATATAATGTAATCGGAATTTTGATTGACGTGCAGGTACAGGGACAACATCCACATCAGTGGGCCCCCTTCCAGGTAGCTGGCTTGCTGCACGCAAGGTAGATCTCACACCAGTCCTCCAGGTATGTCTATCATTAGGGTCGATAGCCGAGAGCTTCCACTCCCTGCAATCGCTCTCTGTCAGCTGCTTCCATATCATCTTGTGCCGCCCAGGCCCACGCTTTCCATCAACCTGTAGGTCAAAGGCTGTCTTGACTGCACCATTAGAGCGTTCCGCATGTCCATACCAGCGGAGCATTCTCTCCTTCAGAATGAGGTCCAGATCCTCAATGACATTGCAGATATGTCTGATCATTGCCTTGTCATTTCGCTAAAAACCTTGGAGGTTTGGCTTTGTCAATGGCCAAGTCTCACTGGCATGGAGCACTGCACTCCGCACAAGAGCTGTACACACGGCGGCCACGTGTATTAAAAGAGAGGTGGCGTGAAGAGGGAAATGGTAGCAGCTCCTTGAACTTCTTCCAGGCAGTTTTCACACGTGTTGTGATTGAAAGCTCACAGCCACCTGCTGCTGAGAGCATGTCTCCTAGGTAGCAAAAGGAAGCTACCACCTGCAGCATGGCAGGTCCGACTTAGGCTTCCCTCTGTGTTCTGCCATCCAAGGGGGGTGCAGTTCCCTGGCACCGTGTTCATATGTAATCAGGGTCTTTTGTCAAATGCTTGAGCCCACTGCATTTCTTGTGCACCCAGTGCTTGCAGCCATTGCAGAAGATGCTGTTGCGCCCACTCCAGTGCGACACACGGCACATGGAAACTCGCCTGAACTCTGCAAGAGGTCAAGGCCGTACCACAGATCATGATCCAATATAATATAATACAATACAATATCAAACTTAGTGATGTACTAACGTTATATTTAATTCTCTTTCAAAGCATGATGCAACCTGTCAGTTTAAAAAAAGTTTTTTTTTTACTTCACTGTGGTATAGTTTATATTTTCTTCCTTTATGATCATTGATGTCATTCCAGGATCTTTGAAAATCCATATGAAGGACACTGATGAGGACTAATTTACCGAAACTAGCTAGTCTGGCCCAGAAAACTAGACACGTCAGCTGGTCTCAGTTTTGTGAGTGTGTTCATTGCTATCAAGGGTCATTACGTTCGGAATCTATTTGCTGTGTTGGTGTGTTTTAGGATGCTTGAATGGAACTTACGTATAGAAAGACGATGAAGTTTCTGCAACACTTTAACGCTATGTCCTGTGATTCTGAACACCATTTCTCCGTTCCTTCTATATAGCATGCCAACACAGGGACCTGGAAAAGACAACTTTTACCACTCTTTGCAAATTCAGCAGACGACAAATTGATGAAAAAGTTGCCTTTGACCTAAAGATTTTTGCCCAAATTTTGATCCGTTTCGTCTTATAGGGGACTGTGATTTGCGCTGCAGTTGGCCCTGTTATTAACTCTTTGCATGCTAAGAAACGGACAACTGACCTTCTTGAATCAGCGGAAGGGATAGTAAAATATTTCCTACGGCGGAAGTCGAAACCGCAATCTTCTGATCACCGGTCGGACGTGCATCCAACTGAGCCACCGAGGCCGGCTTGAACGGTCAGTCAAAATAAAAATAAAACTAACTGCGAATGGGGCGTGGAGGAGCAGTATAAATTAGTTTACTCGATCGAAAACTGACTCTTTACTCCTGGAGCAACTCCAGACATTAGCATGAAATACAAAACGAAAAAAGTAGAAACAGAAAACAAAGTCGCGAGCCGCTGACAACAAGTAAACGTAACATATAAAAACAAACAGAAAGCTAAAAAAAAGGCATCTGGACAAGGCTGACTATAATACTAGATTGACAGTGTATTAAAAGCGACTTGAGAACATGTAAAGTGCACACCTGTATGTATTCCAATCTTCAGCTGTAATTTAGAACCACCACCATTTCCCAACTCCAGATCACTACAGCAGGACATTACGTCAAGCGCCATATTGGAGACTACGCATGCGTGTTGGCCATCACGTCGGTAAACCGTGTCTAAAATATATAAATAGTTTTTAAGGGCCTTAACTCTTTCGGTGCAAGAGGAGAAAATAATATACTTTTTTTGCACACAGCGTAGGTCCAGATTAGACGGCTCATAATGAGCCGTCTAATCTGGATCTACGCTGTGTTACATATAGTCCTTGAATATTAGATATAAACCTATTACCAAAGAAGTCTTTAAAATGCAAAACAAAAAAAGTAAAACAACGTCAATTAACTAAAATGGGCCTGTCCCAGTAGATACACAAATATGCAATACGTTTAGAGAAAGTTAGAAGCAATTATTAAATTCACATACTGATGTTTAGAAATGCCGTAAAAATAAATTTAACAGTTAAATTCAGTTTAGTGGAATCCTTAACCCAATAACAGAATTGTACGTATCTTTCTTTGTAAAGATACAATTGATGTATTTTGGAATGCAAACTGAATTACTAGATTTGTATGTCTAACCCTAAATCTGAAACTGTAGATAAGAGATCTATGCATAATTAGGTTAAAAAAGTTAGCTTCAGATGCCTATATAAGACAACCGCTATTCGTGTACCAAGAAAAGCACACAACGTCCAGTCGCCGTCGCCGCGACGTCATGACAGTGTATGATGGGTATATACGTACCTGAAATGACGATTTGTTCGTCTCCCGACTTTGTGACGGAAAACACATTATATTGTGCCATTCTTTCATCGAGCAGATCCATAACAAAGCTAAGAATCTCTACTGTTTGACTAGCTGTAAACTGCAAGGAAACAATAAGTATTAGATTTCAAAACCTACATTTTCTACGCTGAGATATTATATAAAATTGAAAAGAAGTGGTACAAACGAAGAAGATGGATATCTTTGTTTTTAAAGCTGAGAAATTGAAAGATAAATTATAATCAAGTACATGACTGTAGCGTTGAAATAGACTATTCGAAATAAAACAGTTTTTTCGCTTTTTAACTCTTGTAGATGGAGGCCGGGAGGGGGGAGGGGAAGGGGTGAATTACTCCGTGTCAACCCATTGTAGTCGGGAGACCCGCTTAAGCCGGCGCTAGGGGGCATATGCAGCCTTGTAAACTAAAGTGTTACATAAGAAGAGACTCAGTCAAACCAAATCTCCGATTTTCGTGATTTTGTGTGTTTTTTGTTTTCAAACGAAATCCTTTTTGACTTTTATTTCAAACAAAATTAACACATGTCTTTTGGAGAAGCTATATACACGTATACTGTATACAAATATAGAAATGAAATCTTACTGCAAATATCACTTATTTAGGTTTTGCGTATTAACCCTTCTCATGCTGAACACGACATGCCCTGTCTTGGCAAACAGTGTAGATCCAGATCAGTTGGCTTCTGAAGAAGCCAACTGATCTGGATCTGCACTGTTTGTCATTAAATATGTGAATTTCTATCAAAAACCTGGATCAAGTAATCTGATTGGCTGGAAATTAGAAGTGGGCGTGGCATCTTAATTTATTCAGCGTGACAAGTGTTAAACTAAGGATGTACGACGTCATAAAATGAAAATCTAAAAGGTTTTTGTTTTTTTGGAACAAAGAACACAAAAAGAACAAAAATAAAGACTCACTGGCTCAGTAGAAATTCAAATGGAAGGGCCCATAAAAACAGTTTTATAATCTTCCGGATTTGGCCAAATTTGCATCAAGATGATTGGTGCGTCCACCTTGTTATCTTTGTTTTCCCTGACGATATATATAAGTTTAGCATGCTGAAAAGGTTACGCACCTGTTGGAATATCACACCGAAATGGGCAATACTCATCATTGCCATGGTGGCTTCAGCCACGTAGTATGGTATCATTGTGGATCCCGTTACCAAGCCAACTTCGTCTCTAAGCAACTGTGGACACACCTAATATAACACAACATAATATATAAATGGATTAACCCATTTGTGTCGAGTGGTCACTGCTTCCTCAACACTTGGGACAGGTCCTTTTTCAATAGTAGGGGTGTCCAGTTGGGTTTTAGTATTCCCATGCTTTACAGAAATTTCTATATTTAAGGCAAACAGAGAAGACCCTGATCAGACGCCGCGTTCTGCGACCGCTGATCTGGGTCCACACTGTTTGCCAATGACTCTTTTATGGGACGCTAGGCATGTATGGGTTAAGAGGAATCGATGCACTTTCAAGAGAAACAATTCTTGTGAGTTTTGTTTTTCTCCCTTTTGAAAAGGGATCTACTCGAAAAGGAATTTTCTCCCTAGGGAGCAAATTCTTTTCCTGTTAGACCCCTTTTCAAAAGGGGGTTGGTGTACAGGTAAGTTAAACAGGACGTCACAAAAGTTTCTCTTGCAGACGAGCCGGAGCTGCGCTTTACAAAAATGTTACTCATCACGGTAACACGCCTATGAAACATTTACGCTATTTTGCCATGGCTCTAGATAAGCTAGTGTTTTTATAAACAATATTATTATTTTTTTCAAATTTCTCCACAACAATATAAATACGGTATTAAATGTTTTGCTAGTCTAATGGACTTTTAACAGTTGAAAGAATATGAAAACAAAAGCAGTTAACGACTAAAAGGAAACAAAAAAAAAAATATAAAAAAAAAATAAATAAATAAAATAAAATAAAATAAAAAATGAAATAAAATAAAAAACGACAACAAAAAGACAACAACAACAACAACAATAACAACAACAACAACACACACACACACACACACACACACACACACACACACCCACACACACACACACACACACACCGCAGAGGTCTCTATTATTTTATCATTTACCCGCTGACCATTGCAAAAAGGTACAAGCAATGAGAGAAACGTCTATTTACAAGCGTTTCTTACCGTCCAATCAACATCCCAGCTAGCATTCTACATAAATCTACAGCGGGCCGTTATCGGCCCGTCAGCTACCCTGACGGGCCGATAACGGCCCGCTGTAGATTTATGTAGAATGCTTACTGGGATGGCACGTCCTCCAATACATGCTATTGAAGTTACCCTAAATATTAGGACATACAGGCATGAACATGCAATGAGGACTCTGCTCAGTCTGCTCTTAAAGAATCAGTTTAATCCGGTTCTGAGCTATTTATCATTTCGTTACCATTTAGACATATCACCTAGAAGTCAAATGAACTTATTTAACCTTTAACCCTCTCAGGGCTTATTTAGCAGACGAGAAACGGATGATAGTTGTTTTATTTTTCTCTGAAAATAGGCTTTGATATTTCATCCAAATTGTCTCCAAATTGTGCCCAGAAAATAAGTATTGACATTTCACGCAAATTGTCCCCTTAGGAGACAATTTGCATGAAATTCCAAAGCCTATTTGCAGGGGAAAATAAGAAAAAAATATTTCAAAATGTTGTTTGCTGAAATTTTCCCCAGCGTTTTCGGAGCAGTACAGTATAGTGGTTAATATATTAAAATATTTCGGGTAATTACGGTAACCTGTAAACTCTTACCCGAAAAATTAAAAAAAAATAAAAATGAGCCAGTCACGGCTAAACCTGCAATACGATTTGTGTGACCAGCAAAGACTCAGATACATGCACCCAGTATGGCAAGGGTTCTCGTTTATCCCTCTTTGGATAGCCTGGGGCTGTATAGAAGGCTCATGAGATCAGCGATAACTCTGATCAGACTGCGCGGATGCGCAGTCTGATCAGAGTTATCGCTGGTCGCACAAATCTTATTGTAGGTTTTGTCGTGCCCTGGCTCAAATACCGTATGCTATTGTTTCTCAGTGTGCTAAGCGTTTAAGTTTTGGAAATATCGGAATATTTCGGATAATACGGTAACCTATAACTACTCACCCGCTTAAATACTGACGCGTGATATAGCTCTTGATCTTTCACTTCCGTCATGACGTTTTCCAACCAATCAGAGACGCCGACAGAAACTCGACATTCATACCGCAGTAAATATCCAAATACAACAATGCAAACAACCGTCAAAAATACAGCAGTTAAGATGAAAGAAAATAGAATTACGTTCTCCTTTAATGCAACAGAGTTAGTCTCTTCTATTAAATTAAATATATTTTCTCGTCTTCTTAATTTGTACATATATAACTCATTCAGTGTGTGTTTGGTTTTGTTGCACGTGTCTCCAGCTATTGCATTCACAAAGCTTACATTGTTAGAAGACGTTGCGCTGTGAATTACTGATACATTTCCAAATATAGCATTGGAGTTTCTAAGAAACTTGGTCGTCTCTAAAGAATCATTCATTTTCATTTTATTCAACGACAGCCCCGCATACTCTATAAAATCATCATATTCATCATTGGGTAAGTCTGAAGAGAGGAGAAAGGGGGTCGTTAAACAAGTATGCTCCGTCACTATCAGTGTTGTTTTGATACTGAATATCTGTTTCGACAACTTACTGTAGTCATAGTTCGATTTCCACAAAGGTAATTCATCAATCTTTTGGATTGTTGATAAACCCAGTTCAAGAACTTCTTGGATAAATTCTGAATAAAACATGCCATCTCTGACAACTGTTGCCTTGTTTAATGGGTCGTTTCTGTGTTTGTCTAGTTTCTCTGTGATTTGCCATTCCTGTTTGGACCTCCCAGGAACTATCTTGTGAAGCGCAGTATTAGTGGATTCATATACGTCATCTACATTTTGTCCTTTAGTGTGTTCTTTCAGATCGTTTCTGGCAGCCATTTCCTCTACAAGGGCATTGATACATGTATCTAGCTCCTTAAGCCCATGGAAATAGGAGATTACCTAAAAAGAAGAGAACCAAATTAAGTCATCTGTGCCTTAAACGCTTTGCACTCTGGGTAAAATTTTCAGCAGACGACACACTGATTTTTTTCTTCTGAACAGGTTTTGGCATTTGATGCTAATTGTCTCCACTTTTCTTGTGTTTATCAGAAAACAGGTTTTGATATTTCAAGCTAAATGTCTCCACTGGAGTCAGTTTGCATGAAATCTCGAATCCTCTTTTCTGGGGAAAAAGTATCAATTTGTCGTCTGTTAAATTTGCCATTTGTGTGGTAAAAGTTAAAGGCAAAGGCCCACTAAATGTGCTGTATGTCTTAAAGTATCCAGCTTTAGAAAACAAGCATTTTGGCGAAAATTTTATCACAATCGGCTCAGAAATAAGAAATATATTGTTTTTATCTTTTGTATAACCGTAAGCCTGGGCGCCTCCATTTTGAATAATTAATTAAAGATTTAAGACACAAAGAAAAGTCGCCTGTTGACAGGAATATTATGCTTATACATGTATAAATTAGTTGACAGTTTAAATGTAAATGAACTCATTTACAGATATATAACAACAAAATATTGTTTTAGATGTGATTTTTTTTTTCATTTTTTGCCTATCTAATTAGGTGGTTATAACGTCACCGATCTACAAAAATGGCGGCTTCCACGTCAACATTTTCTAGTATCTTACAATCCAAACAAACTTTCTTATTATTAACCGATTTTCATATTTTTTTCACCAAACTGCTCAACTCATCATGTTCTTTTATTTTTTAACATGCTTATTTTTGATGAGCTTTTTCCTTTAGGAGAATGGATATTTCTGTCTATTTTGGTTTTATTCCCTATTGTTCTACACTAAAAAGAGAGAATTCGCCCTCTCCATTTCTCCTTGGGAGCAGACACTTTCCTTTAAGTGTAGCTCCTTCTCAGAAGAGGATTTGTATATAAAAACGCAAATAGGCAGTCACAAAAGTTATCTCCCTTTTAAACATGGCGGAAAATCCACCAATTGTATAAAGTCCCCTCACTCTCTATGTAAAGCCGAAGAGCCGCTAACAGCATATGCCAATATCAACGGTCAAGATGAATGCACAGACTTATCTGTGTCTACGATATTCCCATATGCGTAACAGCTCATTAGTGTGTATCGCTTTTGATATCATTATTTACACGTGCGAAACTGATCATTAGTGTATGTCACTTTTTATATCATTCTGTACATACGCGTAACCGCTCATTGGTGCATGCCACTTTTTGTCGCACCTGCGTTAGCACGCAGGTGCGATATAGGCGTGCCATGACCCGTCCGTTCGTCCGTTTGTCCGTTTGTCCGTTCGTCAACAATTGACTTGTGAGCGCAACTCCCCCTACAGTTTTTGGCCAATCGTTTTGAAACTTCACAGATATTTTGGCCATAGCGTGTAGATGTGCATATTGTTTGCCCATAATTCTCAGATTTTTTTTTTCAACTTTTTCCGCTTTGTTAACTTAGTCGTTTTTTACCTAAAACCCTTATAGTCAGTGGGTGTCTCGTGAGCGCAACTCCTCCTACAGTTTTTGGCCAATCATTTTGAAACTTCACAGATGTTTTGGCCATGGTGTATAGATGTGCATATTGTTTGCTCATAATTCTCAGATTTTTTTAAAACTTTTTTCGCTTTGTTAACTTAGTCAGTTTTTACCTAAAACCCTAATAGTCAGTGGGTGTCTCGTGAGCACAACTCCTCCTACAGTTTTTGGCCAATCATTTTGAAACTTCACAGATGTTTTGGCCATTGTGTGTAGATGCGCATATTGTTTGCTCATAATTCTCAGATTTTTTTTTCAACTTTTTTCGCTTTGTTAACTTTTTAGTCAGTTTTTACCTAAAACCATAATAGTCAGTGGGTGTCTCGTGAGCGCAACTCCTCCTACAGTTTTTTGCCAATCATTTTGAAACTTCACAGATGTTTTGGCCATGGTGTGTAGATGCGCATATTGTTTGCTCATAATTCTCAGATTTTTTTCAACTTTTTCAACTTTGTTTAAAACTTAGTCAGTTTTTACCTGAAACCCTTATAGTCAGTGGGTGTCTCGTGAGCGCAACTCCTCCTGCAGTTTTAGGCCAATAGTTTTGAAACTTCACAGATGATTAGGTCAGGGTCTGAAGATTTGCATATTATTTGCACATAAATCTCAAATTTTTTTCTCAACTTTTTTCGCTTTGTTAACTTAGTCAGTTTTTGCCTAAAACCCTTATAGTCAGTGGGTGTTTCGTGAGCGCAACTCCTCCTGCAGTTTTAGGCTAATAGCTTTGAAACTTCACATATGATTAGGACATGGTCTGAAGATGTGCATTTTTTTGCACATAAATCTCAGATTCATTTCAGCAGAGTTAGGGGTCCTTGATTTATCCCCAAAATTGGTTTCCGCTCAATATCTTGTGAAAGAATTGATGGATTAGGATCATATTTTGCATACATATTGTTGTTAACAATACCTAGCTTGGGATTTCGTCAATTTTCAGCTGAGTTACTGGCCTTGATTAATGGGCAAAAATGATATCCGCTCAATATCAATATCTTGTGAAATAATGGACAGGTTTAGATAAAATTTTGCAAGCCAATATTCCAAATTTTCTACTTTGTCCATTTTTCTAACCTATCAATTTCTTGAATACTGCAAAATAGATTTTTTTTCAATACAAATAGGAACTTGTATGTCTTAATCCCCGCAGGTGCGACATCGCTTTCCTCGGATTTCTTGTTATATCATTATTTTCATATGCGTAACTGTTCATTTGTGCGCGTTGCTCATCATATCACTATTTACATACGCATAACTGCCCATAAGTTCATGCCACTTTTCATATCCTATTTAGTTTACACGTGCGCAACTGCTCATTAGTGCGTGTCCCTTTTCATATTATAAGTTAGATATACATTACTGCCTAATAGTGCATGTCACTTTTCACATCATTATTTACATACGCGTAACAACTCATAAGTCTGTGTAGCTATTCATATCATTATTTACATATGCGTAGCAACTCGTTAGCGTGTGTCGCTTTTTATATCACTATTTACATATGTGTATAGATCATTAATGTATGTCGCTGTACATATCCATATTTATATATGCGTAACTCTCATTATTGCGTGTCACGTTTTATATCATTATGTTTATATGTGTAACAGCTCATTAGTGTGTGTCGCTTTTCATATCAGTATTTATATTAGTGTGTTCTTTTTGCATATCATTCTTTACATACGCGTAACAGCTCACTAGTGCATGTCGTTTTTCATATCATTATTTACAAATATGCATAACTGCTCATTACTGTGTGTGTGCCACTTTTCATATCATTCTGTACATATGTGTTGTCCCTTTCCAAGTATCACTATTTACATATGCACAGCTGCTCATTAGTTCGTGTCGCTTTTCATGTCATTCTGTACATATGCATAACTGCTCGTTAGTGTGTGTCGCTTTTCAAATCATAATTTTCATATGCATAACTGCTTATTAGTGTGTGTCACTTTTCATGTCATTTACATATGCTTAACAGTTCCTTAGTTTTTGTCACTTTTCATATAATTATTTACATACGCCTAACAGTTTATTAGTGCGTGCCCCTTTTATATCATATTGACATATGCGTCATATCTCATAAGCGTGTGTCGCTTTTCATATCATAAGACTGCAAAATGCCTTTAACTTGCCTTTAACTCGATGTAAAACGTACTTATATTTTTATTATTTATCCATGGAAACATATGTTGTGGATATGTTGTGGATAATCATTGAAAGCGCCTCGACGTATGTTTTCGTTGAAAAAATAACAAAAATACCGGTACTTTTTGTTAGAACATGAGCCTTATCTGGGCCTATGGTACAGACAGCCCTCTTTATACCGACACTCGATACAACGACAGAATTCGTTATAATGACAATTTGACTGTCACGAAACCTTCGCTACAAAGGTAACAATTAGTCACAAATTATGCTAGAATATTGTATTTAATACTTTAAAGAAACATATATTTTGGATATTTGTTAGAATTGCCTCATTAAAGCGATTCTAACAAATATCTTAGAAATGTGTTCTTTGAGGAAATAAGAACTAAACAAGACCTTTCTTATATATCAGTCTGCTCATTAACTATTCTGTATACAGCAAATTCATGTTAATGGCAACGTCTTTGGAAACAAATGCTGTCGTAGTAACGAGGGTCACTCTATATAACGATCTGGATCTTCCTTGTCGCTTATGACATAAGAAATATGTAAAGATATGTTTCCCATACTGCGCTTCACATCACGAAAATATGCCTATACAATGCTGACCCCCATAAACCCCACTTTTATATAGTAAAACTGGGGTTTACAGGGGTATACATTATTTTTCTTATTTCTGCTCAAAGCATAGATTATGGGTACTCGTTAGAACCGCCTCACCGAGGCGGTTCTAACGAGTACCACAATCTATGGTTTGAGCAGAAATATGAAAAAAATATTAGAATTTTTATCTGAAAATTTTCATTTTTTGGTGGTAAAATTTTCAGTATATTTGAATAGGCTTGTTTTCGTAATGAAATGTAAAAATGCATGAAAGTATTATGGAACTTTCATATTTATATTTTGTCTTTTGAATTCATCCCTAAATAACTGAAACAACTCTATACTCGAACAGCAATGGCTCGAACATCTTTCGGATCAGGGAAATTTGTTCTATACCTGGGTAGTTCGAGCCACTGATGGTGAATCATAGCGCCAAACCAGGATCATTTAGGGATGTCTTTTCGATCTTCTATAAAACAATTGTAAGTTCAGTGAATTGATCATAACTGTCTCGATGAGGCGATTCTATCCATCGATAGCTGGAACAATCTATAATACGAACTGATTTTCACGGTTCCGTTGTCGTTCCTGTTATCGACGTTTCACTATACCCCACACTTTTACGCCTGAACAAAGATTTAAACTTACTTGTCTGTTATTGGCTATATTCCGTCCAGTCTCTACCAAGTACAGCATACTGCATGCAAGACACAAAAGGGAGACAATTCCGACAGGCAGAGCTAAGTTGAGGAACTTCCTCTTTCTTCTGTGCTCTAGTAAGCGTTTATTTTCTTCTTGTTCTGTAAGGCCGCCTGTAAAAAAAATGTGGTTTGTTCGGTAGTAAGTTCAAAATTTATAACCTTGTCCTGCTGAACCCGGATATATCCTGCCTTTGCAAACAATGTAGATCCAGATCAGTTGGCTTCTTCAGAAGCCATCTGATCTGGATCTGCACTGTTTACCATTAAGTATGTGAATATATAGCAATAATCTAGATCTAGTAATCTGATTGGCTGAAAATTAGAAGTGGGCGTGGCATCTTTATTCATTCAGCAAGACAAGGGTTAACACATATACCTGGCCAAAATTATGGGTCATGTCAATCAAAAAGGTCTTTGACCATGCACAAAGTGCACAGATTCTGATTTATGCGCAGTCTCATCCAGGCATTTCCTCTCCAATAATAAATTCTATTAAATGATTTTGTTAGCGGACAGCAAAAGCCCTGATCAAGTTGCGCGGAAGTGGCGGCTGATCTGTGCCGTCGCTCTTCGTATATGCCCGAAGGCACGTTTTTGCATGGCGCGGCCCATATAGACACTGATCAAACAAGCTCTCTTAGATACAGATCAGCCTATTCATATAGCAGTCGACAGGGTTTGCACAGTTTTCCAGAAAGCCAACACTTGTTATATATAATCATAATATGTCGTATACTGAGCAAAAAATAAAGTACATAAATAAAATAACGGTTATACTGAGGCCTTTATATCTTTGATTCAGTCATCGACTGAATACTTTTTTAACTCGGGAACTGCGGGCTTAATACAATTGGGGATGTGACTTTTCTTTTTTATTCCCATGTTTAGTAAATAAATGCATTCTCCACAGTGAGTACACTTTTTTTTACAAGATACACTCGGCAAAAACAAAAAACTCGCGTAAATGAAAAAAAAAAAAAAAAAAAAAAAAAATCCCATAACGTGCATACGGAGACAAGAACTGTGTGCTAAGTATGCGCAGTTATATATATATATATATATATATATATATATATATATATATATATATATATATATATATATATATATATATATATATATATATATATATATATATAATCTTTTGTCAGCGTTACTTTGTGGTCTCTCAAGTTTTGTAAGCCATTAATCTAAGTTAATCTAAGCTAACTAGTGGTCTGTCAATTTTTGTCAGCATTAATGTAATGTACATTACCTTGTGGTCTCTCAAGTTTTGTCAGCATTAATGTGACTTACATGGCCTTGTGGTCTTTGAAGTTTTGCCAGCATTAATTTGACTTACATTACTTTGTGGTCTCTCTAGTTTTGTCAGCGTTAATGTGACTTCATTACCTTGTGGTTTCTCAATTTTTATTAGCATCAATGTGACTTACATCACTTTGTCGTTTCACATGTTTTTCAGCATTAATGTGACTTACATTACCTTGTGGTCTCTCACGTTTTGTCAGCATTAATATGACTTACATGTGGTTTCTCAAGTTTTGTCAGCATTAATGCGATTCTCAAGTACTGTCAAGTATTGTCAGCATTAATGTGACTTACATAACCTTGTGGTTTCTCAAGATTTTTCAGCATTAATATGACTTATATTACCTTGTGGTTTCTCAAGTTTTGTCAGCGTTAATATGACTTACATTACCTTGTGGTCATTCAGGTTTTGTCTGAATTCATGTTACTCACATGGCCTTGTGGTCTCTCCAGTTTTTGTCAGCAGTAATGTTACTTAAATTACCTTGTGGTGTCTATAGTTTTGATAGCATTAATGTGACTTACATTTTCCTGTGGTCTGTCTAGATTTGTCAGCATTAATGTGACTTACATTACCTTGTGGTCTCTCAAGTTTTGTCAGCATGTCTTCTAGGTCTCTCTGTGCATTGATGACAACTCTCGACTGTCTGGAAAACTTATCAAACGTAACCACTTCCCACGCGTTCATTGGTACGCTGTATAAGAAGAAATACATAACAATATCAAATACCATAATTATCTTAAGGGCACCTGGTAGAACTTCCGCCATTTTTATCAAGGGAGACAACTTCTGTGACTTCTTTTTTAGCCTTTTTGCATACCAAGTCCCTTCTGAAAATGGGTCTACTCTTAAAGGAAAGAATTTGCTCCCACAGGGAGCAAATTCTTTCCTTTCAGAGTAGGTCCTTTTTCAGAAGAGAGGTTAACCCATTTTTACAGAGTTGTCCTTCCTGAAAATGTATATTCACCCCTTGAATACGTATTTGCTCTAAGTAATCGGGCGTACAGGTCTGGGCAAAAGTGTCGATCGTATCGAACGCCACAAAACAAGGCATCTGATCAGGGTCTACATTATATGCTATTCAGTAACCACGTTTCAAATACATGTACATCACCAGGTATTTAAATAGGCTTGTTCAATTTTAGGACATGCATGGCTAGGAATTATGGTGTCCGAATGCTTAGGGTCAACAGGGTAACGGAAACCACACCTCGATAGTGACCTATTTCGGATACTCCGTTTCTTGTCCTAAAATTTGAACAAGTCATTTTGACTATCTGTTGATGTGTCTAAAATTGCTGGATGAGTGGCAAACAGTGTAGATCTTATTAGACACCGCGGAATACTGGGTCTACACTGTTTGTTCAGGTCTGTCTGTCCTAATACTTAGGGAAATACGGTATTTCAACGTTATAGTGTGACTATTATGTTTAAACAATATCTAATTTTACATGTATACAAACATATACAATTCAGGATCTATCTGACTTTAAACTTTGAGCTAACACAGACCATTTCCTGGACAGTATTACAATGTTTTCTTTGAAGTATTAGTAAATATAGGTCTAATACCACAAAAAGAAGATGGAGCTATAAATAAGTAATATTCAAAATAGGTACACAATAACTAAGCTATATCCGTTGTGACGCCGTGCTACAAATTCGAAATCGTGTTTTCCCGTTAAACCCCATCTCGTCTTGCAAGTTCGAGTTGGTTCAGATATTACATATTCGTTCTGTAATTTACGGCCTTCGAATAATTTTCTAACCGGTGTTGAATGTGTAATGATATTGTGTTTTCTCTCTCTCTCTCTCTCTCTCTCTCTCTCTCTCTCTCTCTCTCTCTCTCTCTCTCTGCCTTTCTGTGTCTCACTCCCTTTCCCTTTTCACCATCTTTTCCCTGTCTGTCTGTTTTGTTGGCTGCCTCTGTCCCTCTCTAATTTCTTTCTCTCATTTACTCACACTCTGCTCTCTGTTTGCTTTTCTTTATCACTCTCTGTCTCTCTCCCTCCTCCTTTTCCCTGTCTGTGTCTGTCTGTCTGCCTCTCTCTCTCTCTTTTATTTTGCACTCTTTCTAAAGCACGGGTAGGAAACTAAGTAATGGGAGCCATTTACTCTAATACATTTGCTTATCTGATATATCGACACAGAAAAGATATATAGAAGCCCCATTGAAAAGATAGGCAGATCCTGAGAGAGTGATCTCCCTTGGCCCTTTATCCATTCACTCAAGGGAATAGGAAAAACTTGGTAGATTTTTCCGCCATCTCTTACAAGGGAGACAACTTTTGTGACTTCCTGTTTGCTTTCGTGTCTAACAGTACCCTTCTGAAAAGGGTCTACTCTAAAAGGAAAGAATTTGCTCCCACATTCCTTTTAGAATCGACCCCTTTTTACAATGGAAGAAAGGAAGTAAAACAATTTGACGGAGTTGCCTGCCCTGAGGGTTTATTCATTCACCTTAACCCTTGTCCTGCTAAATAAATTAAGATGCCACGCCCACTTCTAATTTTCAGCCAATCAGATTACTTGATCTACACTGCAAAGGCAGGATATATCCGGGTTCAGCAGGACAAGAGTTAACATGCATACTGGGTAAAAACTTCAGCAGACATTTTGAAATAGTTTTCTTATTTTTTCCTAGAAAATACGATTTGACATTTCACGCAAATTGTCTCCTTTGAATTTGGAGACAATTTGCATGAAGTGTCAGATCCTGTTCTCCAGGCAAAATAAAAACATCATCTATTTGTCGTCTGCCGAATTTGTCCATAGTATGGTAAATGATAAAACCTGGAGAAATCATGACTCACCTCGTTGTGTGTCGCATAATCCACCGCGACACAGTCCTACTCAATGCATCTGTCATTTATAAGGTTTAAATTAATTAAAATGTATCAAAAAGGTTTTCTCTTAATATAGCCTTGATTCACTAATAAAATGTAATTTCAAAAATACATAGGATATACACAAAGCTAGACCATGATCTTTATAGCATGTTCTACAGTACCCATTTCTTCTTAAGTCGGCATTGACGAAATCAGTAATATGCATTTCATGCATTCCCAGTGCAAAAAAAAAAAAAAAAAGAAATACAATATATGAGCACATTGATTTAATACATTAATCGAAAAAGATATATTTTTATTTACAGTTTTCTCCTTAAGCTTATTTACTATTTTCCACTGTTTGCGAAGAACTGTTCTTATCAGACGGCGTTTCTTCAGTTTTGTCATGCTCAGTGGCGACTGACGTCAGCTTAACGGAAATGTCATGTTGTTTATATTTCTTTTTAATGTTACTAACCTGAACTTTGATTTACCTCTACCAGCACTTTCTGGGAATGTTTAGCAGACGACAAATTGATAATATTTTTCTTATTTTTCTTTTCCAGAAAATAGGCTTTGACATTTCATGTAAATTGTCTCCAATATGAATTAAATAAGAGTCCACTCGGCATAAATGAGTTAATATTTTAATTAGTATGTAAAACTATGTCGTAAAATCGGCTGAAATAGACCTATGTCAGGCATCCGTATAAGTTATGACGCAATCCCTTTTCAGATCAGCTCGTGCATACACGTAATCGCTGGCGAACATCGTGGGCGATGTGGACATTTGCTGCTCGTAAACGGTCAGCGCCTTTTTTTTTAACCTTTAACACTCTCCGGGCTACTTCAGCAGACGACAAATTGATGACTTTTTACTTTATGTATTTTTTTTTCTAGAAAACAGGATTTGAAATTTCATGCAAATTAAAGACAATTTGCACGAAATGTCAAACCCTGTTTCCCGGAAATAAGAAAAATATTTCAAAATGTCGTCTGCTGAAAAATTTACCCAGGGTGCTAAGCATTTAGTACTTGATATACGGCATGAAATGGTTGTACAAGAACATAATGATTTTAACTCTTAAAGCGCCAAGAGAATTGTAGCAGACGGCATTCTAAAATTGATATTTTTCAGTAAAATAAGACGACATTTCATGTGAGTTGTCTGATAGGCAGACGATTTATTCACCCCGCAAAAAATCAAAGTGTCGTCTGCTGTAGTTGCGATTAGCGATTTAACAGTTAACATTATCAGAAAGTAAAATTTGTACTTAAACTCCAGAATTAATATTATAACAAAAGTATAAGATTTTTCAAAATACCTGAAAAGTCCCCCACGTAAAACAGAACGCAAACACTAATAAAAAACCGGCCCGACAATAATTGTACCATTGTTAATAAAAACACTTTTCTGTGACTTCATGGTTTAAGCTCGTTTACCTTTGGCCAAAATTGGACTGTTAAATGCCACTATTATCACATTGTTGTAACTATAACAACTAATTTACCATGCTTTGGGCTTATTCAGCAGACGACAAACTCATGATTTTTTTTCTCTTATTTTTCCTAGAAAATAGGATCTGACACGTCAGGACAATTGCTTCCTCAGGACACAATTAACATGAAAAGTCAAATCCTATTTTCTAGGAAAAATAAGAAAAGTATTTCAAAAAGGCGTTTGCTGAATTTTTTTACCAGCATGCAAAGTGCTACACAACATTATATTCACAGTTTGTATCGACATGATAATTTCGATGAATCTTGACCGCAACAAGTAAAATCCCAGTTTGAAGCATTTGATTTGATTTGGAGTTTTACGGCCCAGTCAACACAGTTCAGGTAATATCGAGTAGGGCAATTAACCTACTCACATTTTTCCCAGGCAGGCTTATTGCTCTAAGCGGTTAACCAATAACTGTGCACATGTCTTTGCGATTTTCTCCTTTCCGCAGACTGAAGAAGGACAGTTGTCAGTTTCTGGCAAAAGAATGCGCACAACTACTGATTAATCCCTTAAAGGACTAAGTCTATCCAGGAAAAGTGTGGTTAGGTAAACTGACCGGTTTGACATGACCTCAATAGTGTTGACTGCGACGTTAAACTCCAAAGCAAACAAAACCTTAGCAAGTAACTGTCAACTGCCCTTCTTTAACCCATTTATACCTAGCGTCCTATAAAAGGGAAATAGGCAAACAGTGTTGACTCAGATCAGACGTCGCAGAGTGCGGCGTCTGATCAGAGTCTACACTGTCAGCATTAAGTTCAGAATATTTTACAAAACATGACAGTAATAAAAACTAAACAGACACCCCTTATATTGAAAATAGACCCGTCCAAAGAGTTGTGATAGAAGAGTCCACTCGGCATAAATGGGTTAATCAGCGGTAATGCAATGTAATGGGAGAATGACTGTAGAAATGTTTCAATATCAATTTCTTCGATAGTTATGTAGGCGAGCTGTCATTCGAATTGGCGTTCCTAGATCTGCATTCAGGGGTGTTGCTGACTGGGCTATGGAACCCGGATGTTTGTAGCATTTTTGTGAACAAATACAGAATCACCGATCAGGCTTCGCAGAGCCTGATATGGTCGTCCCGACTTGAACCTGTACACGATAAGCCAAAGCGTCAGACAGGTGCGCACAACGAAGATTCATATCAGCCTGTACATTCGCGCAGTCTGATCAGAATCTTTACTGGGCACATTTTGGATAGCCAATGATACCAAAATTGCTTCATGCGGACAACGAAGACTCTGATTGGACTGCGCATATGCGCAGTCCAATCTGAGTCTTCGCTGGGCGCACATGTCTGAAGGCATTTGCGCAGTCTGCTCTGGGCATTCGTTGCCCGCTACTGTAGAATACATATCGACGAACAGAGATGTCATTGATTATATCAAAGCACATGGCCAAATTTACGGCCTACACACATGCACTTAAAGGCTGCAATATCAAACTAATCTGAAAATGATATCTTATGGAAATACATAATCGAGGCGATTCTAATGAGTACACTGAAAATACCATCATTTCATAGAAGATCGAAAAGAACAAACAATCGCAACACAATCGCCATATATGAATACACGGACGCACGAAAAAAGAACTACAACAGAGGAACATCCTTGGATATTGTGTATCAAAAGGATCTAAAGCAGCGATACCGCTGCTTTTGAACCAAATGGTACATCATACTTGAAACCTCCTTGGATATGGTGTACTAATGTGTTCAAAAGCAGCGATACTGATACTGCTGCTTTGACCCATTTGGTACATCGTACTTTGAGCTGTCATTAGAAAAGTTACCAGCGTGGTGGAAGTGTTACGCATATAGGTACTGTACGTTTTCGATTTTAGACTGAAAGTCCTATTTGCAATAATGGACGTGTCCAAATTCAGACACTGAACAGTCCACTTCAGAAACTCAGAGGTGAAAGGGTTCAAGAGAAACATACCTTAACTTTACAAAGTCAAATTATAAGGTTTGCAATAGAACAGATCAGTTTTCATGCTAATATCTATATAAAACTGACAATTCTGGTCACTCCAACTTTCAGAATAAATAAAACATCTAAGACTAGGTCCAATTTGAAAGATAAACTCTCAAATGTCAACATCATTATTTCCACATGGAACTGATATACAGCTTCCAGTCCTAGAGAAAATGACCCGTATTCATAACAGAGAGCATAAACCAATTTTACTATAGGAATGAATTATATTTTTGTGGATTTTATCGATCTGTAAACTCCGGCGTATCACTTATAAACTGAATAAAATCCCAATGAGCTTTATGTTAAGAGTTTGTTGGTGATTCGCCAGAGATTACATATCGATACAATCCACAAAAAATACACTCGAACCTCGTTATCTCGAACTAGCTTATTTCGAATTACCGCTTATCTCGAAGTGAAAATCTGGTCCCTGTTTTAACATGAAACTGTGACAACAGGTAACAAAATAATGTGGAAAAGAGGAGAAATTGCTCCTAAGGAGCAATTTCTCCTCTTTTCCACATTATTTTATATATATATATATTTTTAACTTCAGGAGTCAAATTACATCTTCATTTGTTAAATGTGGTTGTTCAATTTATTGTTTTCCTCACTCGCTCAACTCTGATAAGTCGAGGTACGGATATCTCGAAGTGTTAAAGTGAGTCCCTTGGAATTCGAGATAACGAGAGTCGACTGTATCTCATTCCTTAAACTCCAACTTTTAAAAAGAATGCTACAAATGTTGCCAAAAATGTCAATCATTTGACCCCCCCTCCCCACCCCACTCCTACCCTACCACACACACACACGCTTAACTGTACGTTTAGTAGAAATAAGTTTACCGATTAAATGAACCTGAACGTGAAAAAACGTCCCTTAGGATTTTGTGCACTCTCAATGAAGAGACTCCAATCAGCCTGCGCATGTAACACAGTCTGATCAATCTTCGTTATCCGCATGAAAAAAACATTACCCATCACGAAAACACTCCTATATAATTTTGACTCCCTCAAACCCCACTTTTATATAGTAAAATTGGGGTTTACGGGGGTATATATTATTTTTCTCATTTCTGTTCAAAACATAGATTATGGGTACTCGTTAGAACCGCCTCGTCTATGTTTTGAGCAGAAAAAGGAAAAATGTCAGAGTTTTTCATCTGAAAATTTTCAGTTTTTGGAGATGAAATTTTCTATATGTTTGTATAGGCGTGTTTTCGTAATGTTCAACCTTGGTTATGCAGAATGCGCCAAGGGAAGATTCTGATCAGACTGCGCGAATGCGTAGGCTGATCTGGATCTTCGCTGGGCGCACATTTCCAAAGATACGGTTCACGACGTTGCGATCTCGACATACATGCCTGCATGCATGTGTTACGTTCCTGTATTTTTGAACAATATACCCATTCAGCTAGTACATTCTTAATCCTTGTCATGCTAAATAAATTAAGATGCCACACCCGCTTCTAATTTTCAGCCAATCAGTTTACTTGATCCAGGTTGTTGATACAAATTCAACTACTTAAAGCCAAACAGTGTAGATCCAGATCAGTTGGCTTCTTCCAAAGCCAACTGATCTGGATCTACACTGTTTGCAAAGGCAGGGCATATCTGGATTCTGCAGAACAAGAGTTAAGTACGAAGCATTAACTAAAAACCAGTGATAGATGCACAGATGGTATACGATGCAAATAATTGTAAGCCAAAGAAGTTGTTTACAAATATACACATGGAAAAAAGTTAAGCATCACCCACAGTTTGACAAAACATTTTTATTTCGATTTGATAAACAATCCAGCTAAGAAGCAAAACCGAAATATTATTGAATCAGTGTATAAATGGGTATATTAAGAGTCAGGATCACAATGTTATCATTTGAAATCACAGCTTTTACTGGCTTGCAAGTCCAATTGATTTGGATGCATTTTTTGACAAAACCTGCATATGGTTACAAGTATGGTCCTATAGGCCACCAAAGAAATCAGATTAGAACATGAGTGTCTTCCAAAGTTAGCACTATCGAAGACAATTAATTTCAGTACCTTTGAGTCAGTATTTTATGTAACCTCCTTGAACTGCAATGGTAGCATCAAGACGCCTCCTCATACCCTGGACCAGGCGCTGTATCCGCTGCTGAGGGATTTGCTGCCATTCCCGATGCAATGCAGCCTCAAGTTCAAGTAGTGTCTGCACTGGAGGAGTGATTTCACGAATTTTCCGGCCCAGAATGTCCCACAAATGTTCAAGAGGATTCAAAACAGGACTGCGAGCAGGCCACGGAAGTGTTGAAATCGCATTTTGACGCAAACATTCAATCACTGCACGTGATCTGTGAGGTCTTGCATTGTCATCCATAAACATTGGTCTTGTTAAAAGGGGATGGTCATCAAAATGGGGAATTACAGCAGTTTCAAGAATGTCCGTTTGGTACTTTTGTCCAGTAAGGGTCCCTTGCACAGTAACCAGATCAAGTTTACAATCATGCGATACACATCTCCATACCATTATTGAGCCGCCACCGAAAGGAACTGTTTCCTGGATGTGCCTTTGAGAATAAACAGTATTTCGCTGCCTCCAAACACGCACACGGCAATCCGTCATATGGAGAAGAAACCGACTTTCATCCGACCAGTGAATTTTTCTCCAAGACCGGATATTCCAGTTCCTGCGTTGCTGGCACCAGTATAAACGCGCTGCCTTCTGTCCTGGAGTAAGCACTGGCCGTCTGATAGGCCGACGAGCACGATAACCAGAAGCCCGGAGCCTATTACGAACTGTTCTGGTTGACAATGGCCTGTTTGGCAACCATCTTTGCTTCACAACAGTACTGGTTAAGAACGGAAATCGCCGAACAAGTCTCAGTAACGTCCCGTCTTCCCTTCGTGACGTCTTTCCGGGCCTCCCTGAGCGTGCTCTGTCCTGTACCTGATTGGTTTGCTGAAATTTATTGAGCAGTCGACAAATGACTGACTGACTATACCCAAGGCGACGGGTTATTTCTCGCCCGGATAGCCCAGCGTTACTCATTCCAATAATCTGCCACCGAGTGGCGTCTGACAGTCTTCTACGAGCCATAGCACATGTACACAAGTTAGATTCAAGCACAGGTTCATTAATATGTTCGTTATTAACACAAGGCAAAACAGCATTATTTTCATGCATGAGGGTACCATGAAATTCATGCTAACCACGGCTGTATTATATAGTCGTGGACGATAAAAAGTAAATGTATGTATGTACAGAAGCCAAGTGTCATTGTATATCAAAATTTTAAGTGCCTATATTTTGATCAGGAAATATGGCGCTAAAAAAACAGCAAGTGATGCTTAACTTTTTTCCATGTGTATATTATGAGTCATGTCAAAACGCTCTGAAAGATTTATCTGTCACATATTGGCGGTCCCGACACCTGGTGTCGAATATAAGAATCATGGCCAAAGTGACCTAGGGGAAATAACTGTTTTTAGTCAACAGGTAACTTTCCAAGGAACGCCCGTTAGCGGAGATGCCACGCGTCAGCAATTCATGGTTGGTAATCGCCATATTCGGAGCCGGCGGCCCCATGAAATGTTGTGGTAAACTTCGCGTCACATGTGTCACACACGTGCGGCTACGAAGTTTTAGATGGTAAACAATCGACAAAAAAGTGACACGGAGAGGTAGATACATTGTCTTATGAATTTTATCTGCTCTTTAATGGAGTTAATTGAAAAAAAGAAAATAAGAAGAATGCTATTCGATGACTGAACAATTTAACTCACGGCACATGCATAGAAGCAAGTGTAGATTGTAACCGATTCTCAAAGGGATTCCCTTATATGTCCTTGTTTCGTTATTGTGCAAACCACCACGCCTTCAAAAAAACACTTTTTTTGCTGTGCTAAACTGTAATCCCCATTTATTAGACTACATTTCTATCAGGTCTAAACTTTTCTTTTTGTAAATCGTTTCTATCTTTCCCCATTATTACCATATCGTCCGCAAACAACATCAGTAGGAAAGTTATATCACCCATTGATAGCCCACAGCTTTGATCTCCTTGTAAAAAATTTCTAAATCTTCAATCAAAAATGAGAATAAAACGGTTGAGATTACCTCCCCTTGTTTCAAATCGACGGCACATTCAAAAAGTCAGAATAAGATACAAAATGATCTCAAAGATATGGTGCACAGTTTGGAAATATCAGCCTACTTCCAAAAAAAAAAAAAAAAAAAAAAAAAAAAAAAAAGAAAAAATGGCGATCTCACCACTAGATTAATCCATAGAGCTGAGGATCCTCTTTTGGCAGTCACGATATCTGCATTAATGGCATCTCATGAGAATTCGAGCGAGATTTCGAAATGGGGGTTGTGTGTGTGTGTGTGTGTGTGTGTGTGTGTGTGTGTGTATGTGTGTGTGTGTTGGGGGTGGGGGGAGGGTGTTCTAGATTCGTGTGTTCTACAGACGTAGTTTACAACGGATTTTCGGTGAATTATCAATGGATTAGAGACATTTGAATGGATTTATTAAACATACTATATGGTGCTACAAATGACTACCTAAGTTTACTCAAAATAATGTCATAGTGAGAAAAAAAAACAAAACAAAAAAAAAAAAAAAAAAAAAAAAAACAAAAACAAAAAAAAAAACAACAACAAAACAACAACTTCTATTGTGCGTCAGGTTGTGTGGCACGCCTATATCATTTTGACCCCCTTAAACCCCATATTTATATAGTAAAACTGGGGTTTACAGGGGTATAAATTATTTTTCTTATTTCTGCTCCAAAACATAGATTGTGGCTACTTGTTAGAACCGGCTCGTCGAGCCGGTTCTAACGAGTACCCACAATCTTTGTTTTGAGCAGAAATATGAAAAATATCAGAATTTTTATCTGAAAAATTTTATGTTTTGGTGGTAAAATTTTCAGTATATTTGAATAGGCATTTTTTCATAATGAAGATTCGGTAGTATAACAGTTACATAAAGGAGTCTTCATTTTATATTTATATTATTTCAAAAATGTTCAAATATATTTTAAATGTTAAGGCTGAAACTCTCCATTTAAAATAAAATATTTTTATCTTTAAAAAATGAAAACCAAATAATACACTAGAAATTTCTCTTCGCACAGTGACAAGGCTAAACCCTTGCCAAAATTAGCGGCAATAAACTCCTCATGAGTGAATATAATTTATATGTTTTTTGTTTGCAAAACAATCTACAAATATTACCATTCAAAAATTGACAAAAGATATGATGATTTTAATAATTATAATGCAAAATATTTAGGATTAATAATGGTTAGTTTTTCACGATCGGTAACGGAAGATTCCATAACTACCCTATTTCGACCCCCCTCCCCCCCACCCCGCCCACACACACACGCCTATTTTCTCGCTTGCATTATTGCCCATCACGAAAACACGCCTATATAATTTTGATTCCCTTTAACCCCACTTTTATAGAGTAAAACTGGGATTTACAGGGGTATACATTATTTTTCTTATTTTGCTAACACAACATGTCAATGTAATCACAAAAGTTTATAAATCTCGTTCGTTTATGGGGAAATCTAGAGACCTTTTTCGAAGTCCATGCACTTGCATAATTCGACTCGCATCTGGACAAATCTTTTGAAAGAAAACACAGTGATATTTACAAACCTGTCCCTGCTTGGGCCATCGAATAGCATTCTCTTTTTTCTCATTACATCCATAAAAGAACAGATATCTTAGACCTACATCTCTATGTCACATTTTGTCAATTGTTTACCATCTACAATTTTGGAGCCGCACGTGACGCAAAATGTCCCAATAGCATTTCATTTCCTTTCCGCTGATTCGGGGCAGTTGTCAGCTTCTGGCGAAAGAATGTGCACTATACTGGTTAACCGCTATGATCTGTCCAGTAAAAATGTGGTTAGGTAAACTGACCGCGCTCGATATGACCCCATTGGGTTGATTGGGTCGTAAAAGCTCAACATTAACAGCCGCTGGCTCCAAAAAAGGCGATTTTTATATATAATGTATGTATGTATGAATAATGTATACCCCTGTAAACCCCAGTTTTACCATATAAAGTGGGGTTTAAGGGGGTCAAAATTATATAGGCATGTTTTCGTGATGGTTTGTATGATCTGTCCAGTAAAAATGTGGTTAGGTAAACTGACCGCGCTCGACATGACCCCATTGGGTTGATTGGGTCGTAAAAGCTCAACATTAACAGCCGCTGGCTCCAAAAAAGGCGATTACCCACCGTGGCTTATTGAATTGCTCACATTTCAGTCAGTATGGCAAAGTGGAAAGCCAATCTTATTTTTCTTTTCTTTAATGTACTTTTGTTAGTAATTATGTTCGGAATATTATTATCCCGTCAGAAGTTCTCTGTAAAACGTATATTGGTATGTATGTTCAGCTTATTCAATCATTCCGTATTTCCATGCGTCCGTGCATTTACTGCAGGACTATTATTTTTATACCCCGCCACACGATAGTCCTCCCGTCTGTCCGTTAGCAGTATGTACATCACGAAAATATGCCTATATAATTTTGACCCCCTTAAACCCCACTTTTATATAGTAAAACTGGGGTTTACAGGGGTATATATTATTTTTCTTATTTCTGCT
Organism: Anodontia alba; assembly: GCA_964016985.1. Taxonomy (NCBI): domain Eukaryota; kingdom Metazoa; phylum Mollusca; class Bivalvia; order Lucinida; family Lucinidae; genus Anodontia; species Anodontia alba. The sequence goes on from OZ024836.1 coordinate 5,425,909, forward strand.
CAAAAACATAGATTGTCGCTGAGGCGGTTCTAACGAGTACTCACAATCTATGTTTTGAGGAGAAATATGAAAAATATCGGGGGTTTTATCTGAAATTTTTTGAGTTTTTGGAGGTGAAATCTTCTATATATTTGAATAGGCGTGCTTTCGTAATGGTATATGTACCACGTTGAAGTGTGAAGCCATTACGAAAACATGCCTATTCAAATATACTGAAAAGTTTACCACCAAAAAGATGAAAATTTACAGATAAAAAATTATGATAATTTTCATATTTGTGCTCAAAACATAGATTGTGGGTACTCGTTAGAACCACCTCGACGAGGCGGTTCTAACGAGTACCCACAATCTATGTTTTTGAGCACAAATAAGAAAAATAATGTATACCCCTGTAAACCCCAGTTTTACCATATAAAGTGGGGTTTAAGGGGGTCAAAATTATATAGGCATGTTTTCGTGATGGTTTGTATGATCTGTACGACCAAACACATATGTAATGCCTGTTCACTACATAAAGTAAATGCAGGTCACTATTTCGGGTACAATTACTGTGACCGACTTGTTTCTTAGTATGCATGTTTTTATTTGACCTACGGACATACAAACAACACTATTTTTTTGGTATCTATATATGTAGAACAAACTTTTATGTTCAATGAAATGTGTAAATTGTATTATCATAAAAAAAATCTAACTGTTCGTGTTTGTTATCTGTATATTAAGCATTGTTAGATATTATGTTAAGTATGTATGCAAATATATTGCGACCACAAATTAACAGAGAGAGTCTCAATAAAGAAATATGATCTTTTCATACCTTACAGCACATATTTAACAAACAGTCTAATCCCGATAACTCGAACCCCAAGAGGCCAGAACTCAATGTTTAGTGTCTCATTTGTTTGAGTTACAAGGAAATGAAATGTTAAACTGACCTGAAAACACTCTCGTTGATTTTCCCATAGGATAACCAACCAACATGCCTCCATATCAAGTTTGTCCCAAACAGACACCGGTAACCACGCCCGAGGTATCCGCATGCGAGGATCAGCTGTATATAATCTCATAAAACACAATAAAGAATACAATTTGCATATTTACCTTTGGACCAAGTAGTAGATAATACTGGTAGATAACCGGGGTTTGTTTAAATTAGTCTAAAATAGTTCCTAAGAACTTACAAAGGCATCGAAGCTTATTGGAGTTTGTTTCATTGAACAAGTTATAAAACAACAGTATTTGCGCGATTTCTACGTATGAATGGTACTAATACGCTTCTATCAAAATCAAAGAAAGGACATTCAAAAACATATTCGTCCCCAATAACATTACCTAAAGAATGATTACATTTTCTGAGATTTCTATCGATTTGCCGCCATCTGCAAGTTTCGATCAGAAGATTGTGATTGCATGTTCGGAAATTAATAAAACATTTTCTCAATTTATAGGGCATTGTAATAAGATAGTCTTCGAATATATGTTCGGTTTTATTCAATTCTATAATTAAGGCATTTTGGGGAATCGTTATAGTAATAGAAAGCCATGACTGCTAAAACTGATCTTTGAGGGTAAGCTCAATTATTTGTGAAATCCACATATTATCTGTTGGAGTCTGATTGATCCAGATTTCGTTTTGACCTACCTCCTCTAAAATTGCTTCAACCTTTGACAGCCAAGGGTAATCATATCTACCAGTAATCAGTTTTATATCTGAATATAAAACAGAATCATCGATACGACAGTTTTGATCTTTTGCGTAGTACCATAATCGACCAAAATTTATAACTATCTTTTTTATATGCATCGAAACTGGAAAGCGACAGGCTCCCCATAAACCATTACATGTGGGGTACTTTTCTTAACCCTTGTCCTGCTGAACCCGGATATGCCCTACTTTTGCAAACAGTATAAATCCAGATCAGTTGGCTTCTTCAGAAGCCAACTGATCTGGATCTGTACTGTTTGCCATTCAATATTTGAATTTTAATCAACAACGTGGATCAAGTAATCTGACTGGCTGAAAATTAGAAATGGGCGTGGCATCTTAATTTATTCAGCAGGACAAGGGTTAACATTAAGTATTCAGTATGAACCTTTTCAATAGTTTTTAAGTCTAAACCCGTATCTCAGACCCATATGTTAGAAAAGGTAAAACAATATTATCAAATAATTTCAACTGACAGTCAATAGGCAGATCTAGATTTCTTATTTTTATGAAACAATCAAAATACATGTTTAACTTTTCTAGTTTGTTCTGTAACGTGTTGTTTTTTTTAATTTGATGGAAATTTCATGACTTTGGTAATACTACCCCTAGATATTTGAAACTATCTAGTATTTCTAAAGGTTTATTATCAAATATAATGTCAGAATGACTTCTTGTTCTGTCACCAAATATAATAATTTTAGATTTATCGGTATTAACATCTAGCTTCCATAATTTACAATAATTATGGAATTCATTTAATAATTCATGTTATTCATTTTCATTTCCGGCAAATAAAACTATCGTCAGTATATAATAATACTACAAGTTTTAAAATAACTTTGTAGAGAATGCCCCTATTAGAGTGGAAAAGGGGCGATACGTGCATTTACCCCTGGGCGACCGTTTGTGTCCTCTGTGTGAACGAACTTCATGTACTTACTTTCTGTCCAATCTATAATGACGAGCGTCTCCCCGTACATCGCCATAGTGAGATTATATTTCATTGGGATCATTGGGCCCATTGTGGTATATTTGAAAATGGAGTTCTGCTCATGTATACGCTAGAGGGCATAAGCAGTGTTGCAAACTTCATTACTGCTTATGAAGAGTCTCAATAAAACCGAGACTCCATTTTTCTAATCCGAAGTGCTGTCTTTGTTTCCAAAAGTAATCTTTTTGACGTTTATTACATGTAAGAGACAAAATGTGCGCAAAGGCTCGAGAATACTCAGTGCATTTGAAAAATTGTTCAGACACCGAGAAAAATGTGCTTTATCTTGTCCAGTGATCGTTGTGTGAAAGAAACAGTCAAAACCTGCTCAGAAAATTTTGAAATGCAGGCACAATCTTCTAAGTAACGCTGAACATTACACATTTTCTTCTCAAAACTTTAATGTTTCAGGCATTTGTGTTCATAGTACATATTTTATTGTGATTATATATATGTTTATAGATTTATTTTTTAGACTTTGATCACTTTTAGAACATAGTCTCTCGTAAATCCATTCAGAATGTTCTAACTTTATAGTTACTATGGAGTTAATAGATGCTACCTATACCTGTGTGTCCAAATTAGCATCCATTACGAAAACACGCCTATTCAAATATATTGAAAATTTTACAACCCAAAAAGGAGAATTTTCAGATAAAATATTCCTATATTTTTCATGTTTCTGATCAAAACATAGATTGTGGGTACTCGTTAGAACCACCTCGGTGAGGCTGTTCTAACGAGTACCCACAATCTGTGTTTTTTTTTAGCAAATAAGAAAAATAATGTATACCCCTGTAAACCCCAGTTTTACTATATAAAAGTGGGATTTAAGGGGGTCAAAATTATATAGGCGTGCGTGTTTTCGTGATGACTTGCTTCATAAGTAAGGAAGCCAAACTCAATCAGAAACAAAATTTCCTTTTTTCAATGACCAAATGTACTTTAACCTCATCAAAATTATGATATTTTACGCCTCTCCTCCAATCTCCAAAAGAATGTTGCCATTTCCAGCTTTGTGTCAGAATCACGATAACGTTAAAATGATTCGTGAAACTATAGACATTCTTAAAATCTGATGTTTGATACTCAAACATAACAATATGGAATAAGGCATAGCCTTTTAGCAACACCTCACTCTGAACAAATCGGAGGAACTACGGATCAACATTGTTGTTCTGTTTGTTTGTGTTGAGGTTTTACGGCCCAGTCAACCCGATGGGGTCATGTCGAGCGCGGTCAGTTTACCTAACCACACGTTTACTGGGCAGGCTTAGTCCTCTAAGCGGTTAACCAGTATTGTGCACATTCTTTCGCCAGAAACTGACAACTGCCCTTCTTGAATCAGCGGAAGGGAGAGAATGACAGTAGAAAATATTTCATGATCAATCTCCACGAAAGAATGTTGCCGACCTCGGCGAGGGTTGAACCCGCGACCTCCTGGTTACCAGTCGGACGGCGCATCCAACTGAGCCACCGAGGCCGGCCATTGTTGTTCTGAATCTCTTTTATCCACCCTTTTAAAAGGGACTTCTATTGTATGGACTTCTTAAGTAGTAGCCTCCCCTCTAGAATTTCCCAGTAAGCATTCTACATATATCTACAGCGGGCCGTTATCAGCCCGTCAGGGTAGCTGACGGGCCGACAACGGCCTGCTGTAGATTTATGTAGAATGCTAGCTGGGTTTGCATCATCCTAACATATGCCTTCCTTGTGTTTCTTCCATCATCAAACTGCACCAGGTATTCGAAAAGATAATCGAAGTTATGGTTTCAGCTCTTGAACCAGCCATATTGTATTACCTATACTAATTATAACCTAATGTGTACCAAAAATATAATTTATTATATTTATTATCAGTTCGTAAAAGAGTTAGACAGCCAAAAGATTTGTATTTTTAGCTCACCTGATGGCTCAGGATGCGCTATTGTGATCACTCCCCATCGGTCGTCTCTCTATCCGTCCGTTCACACCTTTGAACGACTTCTCTGAAATCCCTGGGCCAAATTTTCTTCAATCTTCATGTGAAGCCTTCTGTTATGGGAGGGGTGTGTGTGTGTGTGTGGGGGGGGGGGGGGTGAAAATATTTTATACAAATGGTCACGGTCCGTTAATTAAGATGCCCGCCATGCCCATTTTCTTCTCAAGAAACGAGAAAGTTTTGATGCTTAGTCTTGGTATATAGCATCGAGGGCTTAAGGTCTACTAAGTTTGTTCAAATGATGATCGTAGTTGACCTTTGACCATTTTTCCAGCAAGGTCAATTTGCGTCCCTATACATTTGTACGGGGAAAGTGTTGAAATGTCATTTTCTCAAAATGTATTAAAGACTAATGGCTGAAACTTACCATGTATGATTAAAGTGATAAAACATTTCAGTTACGATTATTTTGTTTTGTACCCCCGAGGTTATCTGCCCTTGCCCCTGGGCTATATATGTGTATAAAACTATGTAATCTTAAAACGTCTTCTACTCTGAAACCATTTGACCAGTTTCACCAGATTTCACATCGGGCCTTTTGTAGAAAGGTTATTGACAATTTATTCAAATCGTTCCGCATTTCTGAACAATATGGCCGCCATGCCCATATACGGTAAAAAAAAGCACTTACAAATCTCTTCTCCAGAACCAAGAAAGCTTTGAGACTTGGCCTTGGCATATAGCATTGGGGAATCAAGGTCTACCAAGTTTGTTCAAACGATGAATCTAGGATGACCTTTGACATTTTTACGGCAAGGTCAAATTTGCGTGCACATACATTGTAAGGGGAAAATGTTGAAAAATCATTTTCTCAAATTTTTTTAAAGACTAATGGCTGAAACCTACAAAGCATGATAAAAGTAGTAAAACAGTTTAGTTACCAATCAAAATTTTGTGACCCGGGGTTATCTGTCCTTGCCCATGGGCTGTACATGTATGAAATTTTATAACCTTTAAAAATCATCTTCGTTTAACCAATTTTCACCAGATTACACATGGATCTTTCTGTCGAGGATATATTGACAATTTATTCAACTGGTTTTGCATCATTGAACAAGATGGTTGCTATGCCAATATATGGTAAAAACCCATTTACAAACCTTTTTTTTCCAGAACGAAGAAAGCTTTAATACTGAATCTTGGTATATAGCACTGGGGACTCAAAAACTACCAAAGGTGTACAACTGATGATCATAGGATGACCTTTGACCTTTTTATGGAAAGGTCAGATTTGCGTAACTATACATTTGTATGGGGAAAGTGTTAAAAAACGCATCATTTTCTCAAAATGTATTAAAGATTAATGGCAGAAACTTACAATGTATGATTAAATTGTTAAACTCTTTTAGTTACAGTCAGACTTTTGTCCTCTGAGGGCTATCTGCCCTTGCCACTGGGCTACATACATGTATAAAATAATATAATCTTTAAACGTCTCTTCTGAAACCACTGGACAAATTTTCACTAGAGTTCACATGGGGTCTTCTGTTGAAGTGGTATTGACAGTTCGTTCAAATGGTTCCGCACCATTGAACAAGATGGCCACCATGACCTTATATGGTAAAACGCACTTAAAATCTTCTTCTATAGAAGAAAACTTTGAGGCTTTATACCATATGGGACTCAAGGTCCACCATTTTTGTTTAAATGATGAGCCTAGGATGATGTTTGACCTTTTCTTCAGCAAGGTCAAATTTGCGTCCCCGTACATTTGTATGGGGACAATGTTGAAAAATCATTTTCTCAGAATGTACTAAAGACATATGACTGAAACTTACAATATATGATTAAAGTAGTAAAACTTTCAATCGAAATTTTGTCACCTGGGGGGTAATCTGCCCTTGCCCCTGGGCAATATACATCTATAAAATTATGTAATCTTAAAATGTCTTCTTCTCTGAAACTGAATGACCAATTTTCACCAAAGGATATTAACAATTTGTTCAAATTATCTTGGTCTCATGTCCATATCTGGTAAACCAACACTTAAAACTCTTCTTCTCCGGAAGCAAAGAGCTTCGAGGATGAATCTTAGTATATCGCCCTGGGGACTCGAGATCTGCCAATGTTCAAATGATGATCCTACGATGACCTTTGACCTTTTTACAGCACAGTCAAATTTGTGTCCTAGTTGCTGTGGCAAACCTGGAAGAATGTTGCATGACGTCTGCAGACATGCAACGGCTGCTTTAGACAGGTGAGCGAATCGTGGCCCATGAACCTCTTGTTCTTAAACCTGCTAGAAATAATTAACCCTGGTAGAGCTATGGCATCTGAAATTAAAAAAAAATCTTAATGTTTTAGTCAAGAGCTTCCATTTATAATCCGTATTCTACAAAATTAGGAAAAGAGTAAAATAAGCATGTTTTTGTATCATTTCTAAAACATGTCAGGTAACAGGATGCATGCAACAGTTAAAGTACACGAAACCCTAAAAAATAACTGATTTTTAAACCATTTCAAGTCTATGCATTGTTTATCTCGTTACCCCATGTTATAATGAAATAACCAGGGAATGTAAAGGTATACTTTTTTTAGGCATATTTTTAAAAGTTTAAAAGTTTTATATTTCTGTCAGATTTTTGCACTGGATACCATTTTCACCTTAAGTATTGGGACAGACATGCCTGCATGCAAACAATGTAGGCCCACATCAGAATTTATAGTAGAACACATTTCGTATAGGCATGTTTGCGTAATGTGAACATGTGGACATCTAAGGAAATAAAATGTTGTTCTTGCAAATCAGTCTATTCTGGATAGTTCCTTTGAGCAGACACATCCATTTTAGGTTTCCTTATGCTCGCTCGTTTCATTTGAAAAGTAAATGTTTTGTGTAACACTAGAAAAACAAGTACATTACAGCTTATTTATTTGAAAAAAGAAAAAAACAGTTACATACTGAGTCATTAAACTAAGAAGATAAAAAGAAGAGAATTCGAGTCATTTCTTGAAAATCTGCTAAATTTTGGGCAGCATTCATTAGATCATTTATTTCCAAAAGTAACGGTTATGTTTCTAGCAGGATATAGGACAAAAATAATGGACCTAGTTATGCTCCAAGCTTTGGCCATTCGTTCGTCCATTCATTACTCTGAGCATACAGTCAAGAACAGTTAAAGATAAGACTTTGAAATTCTAAATATGGAATAAGCGGACATGTATTGTTTTTCGTTTTTAATTTCGGAGTTATGCCCCCATTCGACTTATGCATTGTACGCCTATGGGATATAATGAAATCTTGTGAGCAAGATATCTTGAAAATTATTTGAGCTAGGGCCTTTAGACTAGGTGAACTTATTGGAGATGATGAGCAATTCATCTGATTGAAAGAAAATTGAATTAATTTTGTCAGAGTTATGCCCCTTTCCACTTTGGCATTTTGTATCGACAATTGTTTGTTTTATTTGGGTTTTATGCCACTTTTAGCAATCTTTCAGTCATATCGCGACGGTGCCTCCCGGTCACAAAATGAACGATCTACCAAGACAGTGTGTCGGTTTTTGTATCGATAAGCGTATAATTGGGGACAGAGTTTTTTACAAACATAATTATTGCCAATTTAAATTAAATATTGCATCATGGTCCATGGTTTAGAATATAAATGAGTAAACGGTTAATGACAAATAAAGCCTTTTCCTCATATACTGCAACTCTAGATAACACTTTTTTTCAATTAAACGTTAGCGACATTTTTCTTACTTCTCTTTGAAAATATATTTTGCGGGTGTTCATTAAAGATACCCTGTCAGGAACCTTCTAATAAGTACCAGGGCCCAGTTGTTCAAAGCTAACGACATCGTTATTTAACGATTCGTTAAAATGTACATCGAGTGGTACGCAAATATGCTGAAATTTTTTGCTGAAAAAATGGGAGTAGCTTTTGCAGTGCAAAAGCTACTCACATTTTTTCAGCAAAAAAATATCAGAATATTGTGTATTGAATCCGCTAAAACAGTTAACGAAATGACCCTTAACGAGCTCGTTAAGCTAACGACGCTTTGAACAACTGGGCCCAGAAACATATGAGCCAGCGCATGGCAAAACCTGTGCGCCCAGCGTAGACTCAGACCAGCCTGGGCATCCGCCCAGTCTGATCAGTCTTCACTGTCCGCATGAAAAAAACTTGGGTCCTTAGCTTCCCATAGAGCGCACAGTGAAGACTCTGATCAGACTGGGCGGATGCCCAGGTTGATCTGAGTCTTCGCTGGGCGCACACCCCATTTTGTAGGTTTTGTCATGCGCTGGCTTATATTTTTTTTGTGTAGAAATAATAATAAAAAAAATATCTAGATAAGCCTCAAATCTAGATATTACGAAAACACGCCTATTCAAATATATTGAAAATTTCACCACCCAAAACTGAAAGTTTTCAGATAAAAATTCTGATATTTTTCATATATCTGCTCAAAACATAGACTGTGTGTACTCGTTAGAACTGCCCCGCCGAGTACCCACAATCCATGTTTTTTAGCAGAAATAGGAAAAATACTGTATATCCCTGTAAACGCCAGTTTTTTTTTTTCCTATATAAAAGTAGGGTTTAAGGGGCTCAAAATTATATAGGTATGTTTTCGTGATGGAGTATTTGAATTTACATAGATTTTTTTTTCATTTTCCATTTGACATTCCATCCATTTGAGAATTCATTAAGCCCAGTCAGTTTTTAAAAGTAAATATATTGTGTCTAGAAATACATAAAAATAAAGTAGTGAGCCTAATCTATTATAAAAGCATCGCAGACACTGCATTACAATACCCCGCCACTGTGCAGTAACTAAACATGGAGTGAAGATGGATATGTTTGATGGGTTAATGAAGTAAGACATTTTATGACCAAACCACAAGTGCTGTTTGTTGAATAAGCCAGAGAAAACGAGTCATCTGCAAAATGTAATATTTCAGTATATGAAGTTTCTTCCATGAATTCGTTCTCGTGATATTGAATGAAAACCGTTTTTTGTTTCTAAGCAGGGACAGTAACTGAATTGAAAATTGACGAAAAATGCCAAGTAATAATTCCAAGCAAACTTATCGTCGATATCACTTGATATATGAAGTTTGGTCCGAATCAATTCATTTGTTCTCATGATATTGAACAGAAACAATTTTGTGTCGCTAAGCAGGGGCAGTAACTCTGTTGAAAATCAATGAAATGCCAACTAATAATCCGAAGCAAGATATTGTCAATATCATTTAATATATAAAATTACACAATAAAATTTACAAAATAGACACACGTTCAAACATACAAAACTAACGTTTTGGCATCTATATGTAGGACAAATTTTTATGTTTAATGTAATATGTGACGTGTATAATGCTTCTAGTTGTTATGTTTTATATGTATATTAAACGTTGTGAGATATATATTAAGCATGTATGCAAAGATATTGCAACCCCTTGTTAATCATGGTTTCTCAGTTAGATAGAAACATCTATGTTGCTAATAGCCTATAACTGGAAGTTCAAGCTGCAAAAATCATTTTTGAAGTGTGGTAATAATATCTGTACCTCATGTAAGGGTATAATAGGACCCTGCAGCTTAAGCCTCTACCCAGTCAGCATTCTACGTAAATCTATATCGGGCCGTCATCGGCCCGTCGGGGTAGCTAACGGGCCGATGACGGCCCGATGTAGATTTACGTAGAATGCTAGCTGGGGAAGACTCTGATCAGTTTGCATGGCCTGGTATCCAATACCCAGTCAGCATTCTACGTAAATCTATATCGGGCCGTCATCGGCCCGTCAGAGTAGCTGACGGGCCGATGATGGCCCGATGTAGATTTACGTAGAATGCTAGCTGGGTAAGGATCAGTTTCCGTGTTTGGTGTAAACGTTGTTACAGTTGCACATTAACCGACATTGTGGATACGTGGATCTCTTTTGTTCTGACACTGGACAGCTGATATACGCGTACATACGCTCATATATGGGTCGTTCCATGATATGGAACAAAATGAATGGCACACATTGTACATCCTGATCAGTCGCCACGTCTGGTTTACGCAATCCAACTGTATCGATTTTCTTTGCAAGATGTGAAGATTTTGTATTGTCAACACATGTGTTGAATTAAACAGGTGACAATCATACACATATGTAACCGTTGTACATGTTGAAAATGTTTGTTACGCATGCTTGCAACTTTACGCATGTGTAACACGTCTGTTACGTATTCGTATGTGTGACATATGCACGCTCACAGTCGTACAAACAGTACTATCCCAGTCAGCATTCTACGTAAATCTATATCGGGCCGTCATCGGCCCGTCAGGGTAGCTGACGGGCCGATGACGGCCCGATGTAGATTTACGTAGAATGCTAGCTGGGATATTGGTGATCACACCTCACAATTGCTCTCTATGTATAGAGCTACAAGTTTTAGACAACCACGGACAGAATGTCCAAAACTTGTGCAAACAAACTACTTTCAAATACCACGTACACCCTCCCCCCTTGTAAAAGTAACTAGAAAATATCGACTTCTGAGGAGCAACTCACAAGTCGATTTTCCCACAAGTCTGGACAGTACACATGAATCAACTCACAACTACCCTCTCGTGAGAGCGACGGACGGACGGGTGACGACGGACGGACAACGGAGCCTGTCTATACTATAATACTATCAGCTCACCTATGAGCCTAAAGGTTCAGGTGAGCTAAATTGCAAGAGACAGTGTGTTTTGTTGTCTTTTTTTTTCATTTAATGGCTTCTTTTTGTGTTTTCTCTTATTATCTCCCTTGCAAAAGTTACACTCGTACTACTTTTCCCAAGTAGTCCGTTTTCGAAATTAGAACGACTCCACTCATAGCTTGAAAGTTCTATACAGTCGACTCTCGTTATCTCGAATTCCAAGGGACTCTCTGAAATACTTCGAGATATCGGTACCTCGACATATAAGATTTGCAGAACTGAAGAAAAAATAATTCGAACAACCACATTTAACAAATATATATGTAATTGGACTGTTGAAATATTGTGGAAAAGAGAAAATTTCTCCTCTTTTCCACAATATTTTTACCTGAATTTCATGTTTAAGCAAGGACAAGATTTTCCCTTCGAGATAAGCGGTTATTCGAGATATGCGAGGTCGAGATAACGAGAGTCAGCTGTAGATAATTGCTGTATATATGGCCTTCTCTAGTACGTCTGTTGAATACAACTTTCAGAGCTTACAAATTGGCAAAGATAAACATTTAATGCTTCTCAATGAATTCTTCGAATTGCATGAGCTAAACGACCCTGCGAAAATTCACAAAAGCAACCAGTCTAAGTATAGCTGTAACTGCATGAAGAGAGTGCTCCTACAGTGGAGATAATCGTTCTCAGCGTGGAGATGCCCTAGATGGAAGGCTTACTTTAAATCCTACTCATTTTAACTCTTTCACTGCCACAGGCGACAATAGGCTTTTGCAAACAACATAGATCCTGATGAGACGGCTCATAATGAGCCGTCTCATCTGGATCTACGCTGTTTGTCATTCAGTTTCTTCAACTTTACATATAAACTTCTTTCCAATCGGTAGTTTGCCCTAAACAAAAGCAGACGACAAATGTCGTCTGAAATTTGGCAGCGAAAGAGTTAAAGGCATTTACCTTTTCTGCGATAACTAACTTAAAAGCAACTGCCGATACCTTAAAAAATATCCTGTACGAGTAAACAACAAACTGTTAACCCTTGTCCTGCTGAACCCGGATATACCCTGCCTTTGCAAACAGTGTAGATCCAGATCAGTTGGCTTCTGAAGAAGCCAACTGATCTGGATCTACACTGTTTGCCATTAAGTATGTGAATTTATATAAAAAATCTGGATCAAGTGATCTGATTGGCTGAAAATTGGAAATGGGCGTGGCATCCTAATTTATTCAGCAGGACAAGGGTTAAATATTCAAATACCTGAACAGCTTATCGTACTCACACGAACAGCTTATCACACTCAAAATTTGAATAGGTCCATTTGGATAAGCGGGAACGGATCTAAAATGTGCTTGCTGAAGGGCAGGCATTGTGGCGAGTCAAAGAAGAAAGCTCATTTGTTATTATATTTAACTATTGTCAAATTGACACATTGTCGAATTAAAATGATCTAAAATTATGCTTATTTTTTAATATTACTACTTTCAAATCATAGAGGTACAATCTGTTTACAAATAATTCTCTAAACTGCTGTCTATACAGTAATCTACTAAATTTATAAGAGAGTTTTAAAAGGAATGACCCTGAAGAGCATTCATCACGAAAACATGCCTATATAATGTTGACCCCTTTAAACCCCACCTTTATATAGTAAAACTGGGGTTTACAGGGGTATACATTATTTTTCTTATTTCTGCTCAAAATGAAAAATATCAATTTTTTTATCTGAAAACTTTCAGTGTTTGGTGGTGAAATTTTCAATATATTTGAATAGGCGTGTTTCCGTAATGGAACACACAAACACGCACGCACACACACCACACACACACACACACACACAGAGAGAGAGAGAGAGAGAGAGAGAGAGAGAGAGAGAGAGAGAGAGAGAGAGAGAGAGAGAGCTAAAAAATTCTTGAAGAGTCCATGTTTTCTAGACCAGACTGGCTAGTTTCGATCAATTAGACCTCATAACAGACCTTCAGTTACAATTTTCCAACAGCCCGGAATGGACTCGATGATCACAAAGGGCATTTAATATAAACTCCGAAACCGGAATGTTCCTTTTCTGAGAACCGCAGCATCTTCTTAGTTTCCTTCAAAAGTTGAAGTGAACTGTCTCCTCTTCAACTTTTTAATAACCCCAGCGGACATATGACGTTTATACAACGTCGCTTCAACGTAGCTGTAACGTCAGGTGACGTTGTATACACGCCATGAGCCCGATGGGACAGATCATTCCAAGCTTTTAGTCACTGTTATATAAACGCCATGTGCCCGCTGGGACAGAACACTCCAAACTCTTAGTTACTGCTCCTTTCCAATTCTTCTGACATATGCGCCAAACGAAGTCAAATCAGCCCGTGCACCTTGCCCTGCATTCTAATCAGTTTTCGTTGTCCGCATGAAGAAACGTTGAATCATTGGCTATTCAAACTGCGCCCAGGGAAGATTCTCATTACGAAAACACGCCTATTGAAATATATTGAAAATTTCACCACCAAAATCTGAAAGTTGTCAGGTAAAAGTTCTGATATTTTTCATATTTCTGCTCAAAACATAGATTGTTGGTACTCGTTAGCATCACCTCGGCGAGGCGGTTCTAATGAGTACCCACAATCTATGTTTTTGAACAGAAATAAGAAAAATTATGTATACCCTGTAAACCCCAGTTTACTATATAAAACTGGGGTTTAAGGGAGTCAAAATTATATAGGTATGTTTTCGTGATTTGATCAGAATGCGCGAATCCGATTTGAATCTTCGCTGAACGCACATGTCCGAAGGCGATTTCGTACGTTGCGGTTCAGTTGAATAAATATGTAAAATCTATTTTTAGAAGAACCTTGCATCCCTTCTGTAAAAAGATGCTATAAAAAGAAAGAATTTGCTTCCGTTTGGAGCAAATGCTTTCCTTTTAGAATAGCCTATTTATCCTGAAGGTAATTGCTATGAAAAAAAAACAACAACAACAAAAAAACAACAACAACAACAAAAAAAAAAACAACAACAAACAAACCAAAAACAAACAGGAAATCACAAAAGTTTTCTTCCTTGTAAACGATGGTGAAAAATCTACCAAGTGTATGTATACAGTTCATTTTTTTCTATTTTACATTAATTCAGATGTCAGAAAGAGATTTCCATGTTCATGCCAATACAGACAGTCCCATTTCTCAAGATGCTCCCCTTCTTATTCCGGATGACCGTGTCCTTGACAATATGAGTCAGTATGAGCATTTGGTTGTTTATCAAAGGTAAGATATAGTTTAAGTTGTTGCGCGAGTAAAACTGGTTTAAGCCCACCCACTACTCCAGCGCCCTACTCAGTAGTTTTCCTACTCTGTTTCAGTTCTTCTTTGTTTGTGTGTCGGTGTTTTTTGTTGTTGTTTTTTTTTTTTTCTATGACGTTTGTGTTGCCATCGTTTGTACCTCATCGCTTCTTCTTTTGGTATCTCTGGAAGGCTGTGCTTCGTGATTGTGGCATTTCTTTGGTACCTTTATCTATAGTGGACATTAGCCCTGTCATCCCTGAGCTCCTGAAGTGGTCTCTTCCATCTTTGAATTTGGAGCAGTCCGTGATTATAGAAATAGGAGTTTCAGTCTAAACTGAAAAAAACAAAACACACTCACACAACACACACACACACACACACACACACACACACACACACACACACACACACACACACACACACAGAAACAAAAAAAAAAAAAAAAAAAAAAAAAATACCAGAATGCCCAACATTGTAGATCCTGATGAGACGGCTCGTTACGAGCCACCTCATCAGGATGTGCAATGTTTGCAAAAATGGTTTGATCTGCAAAACAAAAGGCACAAAAGGGCTAAGAGGACATCCTCCATGTAAAATATAGACCGCGTTTCCTAACCTTTCTATTAACCGGATCTTTTACATAATAACTAGTTTCTGGCAACATCTTGTGTATAAAAGACAAAAAAAGTAATTGCTATTATATTTTCAACAGACTTATTATAAACACTTAAAGCTATATTTCTCCTCATTTTTTGAATATAGTTATCCCCTAAGTATTTGATTCGTATAAAAACTCTTGTATGAAGAAATATAGCAATAAGCTAACCGCGGGCCGGCATGCGAAAACGTGTCTTCAGCCATATGTGGACAGCCTTCGCGCAATCTTAGCAAGGCCTTCATTGACTGCAAATAGAATCATTTGACACTAAGAATGGTTCAATGGAGAGCAAAGGCCCGGATGAGGCTTTGTGAAGGATGATGTTAATCCGCGCATTTTTTGCATGCTCGAAGGCATTTTCTCACATGACGTGGCTTATGGTGTTAACTGGGCATCAAATAAGGAGTGTGTAAAGTTGGCTTGGGATTCGCAACTTGGATTACCGATTTTGCCCAACCATAAACAGCACTTTACTATACTTTACTAAGGAATAAATCGAATACCAAAGTCCATACTTCAAACTCCAAGCCAACTTCATACACTTAAATAAGTTGGCTTGGGATTCGCAACTTGGATTACCGATTTTGCCCAACCATAAACAGCACTTTACTATACTTTACTAAGGAATAAATCGAATACCAAAGTCCATACTTCAAACTCCAAGCCAACTTCATACACTTAAATAAGTTAATGACACCGTTATATTCTTGTCTGATGCCCTGTTGTTTCTGGTTCCCAGCTTTATTACATCAAACAGAAAATTTAAGTCACTGGGCAAGGTTAAATTTATACCTAGAGTGTCATTTAATTGTTTTTGTTTTGTTTCTATTAGGTATGTAAATACTCTTCAAGCTCTCTGCAAAAACATCATAAGAGTTGGGTCTCTCCGGGACGGAGGAAAAGAAATCTGTGTGGATGAGGCTTACAAACCAAAAGCTCCCTGCTTAGTATATTCATTTGGGTATGTCTGCCTCTGTCTCTTTCTCTCTGTCTGTCTGTCTGTCTGACAGTCTTCTGTCTCTATTTCAGTCAGTCTGTCTGTCTCTTTTAGTCTGTCTATCTGTCTGTCTGGTCTATGTCTGGTCTCTCTCTCTCTCTCTCTCTCTCTCTCTCTCTATTTGCTGCAACTCCAGCATATAATTCTCTGCTAATCAACTCTCTAAAGTTAATCGTGAAGCTGATCGAACTCATTCTAGTTTTCCTCTCGTTCTTAGGTTCAACCAAAGCAAATCGCTAGGAACTGGTTTCTTGTCTTCACTGCATCATTTGAAAACGTAGAATAAGAATTTATTTAAATGGCTTTCATTGGCTGATGAATTAATGTAGGGCATGTTTTAATTACTTTATTCATTGTATGGTAAGATCTAAGCCTAAAATTACATTAGTCTATTAGAAGAATAAAGGCAAGTGACGATTGCATAAGTCTACCAAACAGAATAAAGTCAAGTGACGTTTGCATAAATCTATTAACAGAATAAAGTCGAGTGAATTTCAGATAACGAGCAACTCATCAGGATCTACATTGTTTGTCATTCCGTTTGACTTTAGACTGAAAACCTCAATTTGCGTCAGTGGACGTGTCCAAATTCAAAGATAGAATATTCCACTTAAGAAACTCAAGGATGAATAGGTTAATTAACACAGATACAGAGAAACTGCCTAGTGCATCCAGCCAGTGCAGAGATGGGTTTTGTACAAAATTTCTAGATTTACTTTTTTTGACTCACGTATTTATACAGATGACTATTGCGATACTATTACTATTGCCAAAAGCACTCTTGCAATAATATTACTATTGTAGGTTCCTATTGCAATACTATTGCGATGGTTATTGGGAATTTATTTACTTAAAAAAGACCAAATATTTCCATAAGCTTTGGTTTTGATGACATTCAATGTTGAAATTCTATTTGAAAGCCACACTATTGCTATCAATTCTATGAACTGGGAACATGCTGACATCAAAAGTGTTGTACATTTTAGAGTTCTGGTATGTAAAATTTAATACATTCCTCCTTATGGTTATAACGTGCAGATATGTTCTATTTATAGACCTACAATTTCTATTTATACATCTAACATTTCTGTTTATAGAACTATTAAAACTATTGCAATAGTGAAAACACTTTTGCCGATAGTATTAGATCTACTATTGCCACTTTACTATCACGATAGCACTATTGCCAAGGTCACTATTGCAATGCATCGATAGTTCGATGTATTGTTACATCCCTACGTATTTACTGTCAAATTGACGCTTTAGTTTAGGTACAGTTGACTCCCCTTATCTCGACCTCGCTTATCTCGAATAACCGCTTATCTCGAAGTGAAAATATGGTCGCTGCCTAAACAAGAAAATCTAACAACAGGTAAAATAAATATTGTGTAAAAGAGGAGAAATAGCTTCTAAGGAGCAATTTCTCCTCTCTTCCACAATATTTTCATTATGTCTCTAACTTCAAGTGTCCAATTACATATATATTTGTTAAATGTGGTTGTGCGAATTATTTTTTCCTCAGTTCTGCTCTGCAAATCTGTCAAGGTACGGATATCTCGAAGTATTTCAGAGAGTCCCTTGGAATTCGAGACAACGAGAGTCGACTGTACTTTTATGGTTTCTGAATGTAAGCGTTTACTTACCGTTTGTATATTGCACTATATTATAAAATGGCATATATTACCGTAAAGAAGAAAGGTATGTATGGTGTTTTCCAGCAAATGCTACAATCACGAAGAACAGTCTTCCCAAGGCACCGACAGAATAAGGGACCCCCTTCAAACCCACTTTTATATAGTAACACTGGGGTTTTACAGGGGTATACATTATTTTTCTCATTTCTGCTCAAAACATAGGTTGTGGGTACTCGATAGAACCACAACCTTGCCCTTAATTCTGACACAGTTCAAAATTACATACAGTTGACTCCCGTTATCTCGACCTCATTTATCTCGAATAACCGCTTATATCGAAGTGAAAAATCTGGCGGCTGCATTAACATGAAAATCTAACATGTAACAAATATTGTGGAAACGAGGAGAAATTGCTCCAAATTTCTCCTCTTTTCCACAATATTTCCAATATATCTCTAACATCAAGAGTCCAATTTCACATATATTT
Organism: Anodontia alba; assembly: GCA_964016985.1. Classification (NCBI taxonomy): domain Eukaryota; kingdom Metazoa; phylum Mollusca; class Bivalvia; order Lucinida; family Lucinidae; genus Anodontia; species Anodontia alba. The sequence continues at coordinate 5,444,278 of OZ024836.1, forward strand.
GTTAAATGTGGTTAATCGAATTAGTTCTTTTCCTCAATTCTGCAAATCTGATATGTCGAAGTTCGGATATCTCAAAGTATTTCAGAGAGTCCCTTGGAATTCGAGATAACGAGAGTCGACTGTATATATGTACGGTCCGCATAATTTCCTCTTACTCACCAGTGACAAATTCCAGTAAAACACAAATTTTCACACAACTGCAAAGGTACGAGGTAGAGGCTTAAGTGACACTCTGCAGCCAGAACAAAAGGAAACAACACAAACTACATAAGTCAAACCATGATATGTCCGAGCCACATGCCAACCTCCTGAAACAGAACACTACTAGGTATTTACCCTAAGTAGTCATATACCTTTACTCCTTTTTATCCATGTCCTAAAATTTCAGTAAGTCCACATTACTTTTGTTGATGTCTATAAAACACCTGGACGAGTGACAAACAATGTAGACCATGATCAGACGCCGGGTTCTGTGGCATTTCATCTGGTGAACAATGATTGTTTAGGCCTGTCTGTCCAAATCTGCCAAATACGTAGGGTGAATAAGGTATGACAGTTTTGATTCCATATTTTATCCAGGGTACACTCCACAGTTTTTACTTCCATTTCTACCTGTTCACAGCCGTCACAGAAATAAAATGCAATCACAGCAAATATAACATTACATGTCCATTAGGTACTGTATAAATAAATTGCAAACATACCAAATAATAATTTAATCATCATAAAAATAACTGCAATGTACCAAAACCTGCTGTTGCACTAATGTAAACAATACTCCACCCACCTCCGACTGCGGCCAATTTTATGCAAAAAGTGCAGTTTTCGAATGATTATCATCAGTTCCAGCACAATGCACTGGCCTGGAAAAGTTGAAAATTTGACAGAGCGCCTACAGAATATTACTTTATCCAGAAATCAATACCTGTAATCCATGTCTTTTTTAAGATAAAATCCACAGAAAAGCATGCTTCAATTTTTGACAAGGTAAAACCGGGACCAGACAGAATTCAACAGTTTCGTATTTTACCTACATTGTTTTATAATAAGGTTATGTGACCTCAAGAAAAGTCTTTTTCTTCAGTGTTAACAATAACTGACAAGCACAAAACTTCAGTTTTGGTCAAAATGTGCAACAAAAAGTATTTCGGACTGGTTTCTAGACCTACCCTAGTTATTGACATTTTTGCCAGGTTCACAAGTGCGAGACTGTGGAATGCACCCCCAGTTTTGGTTCCATATTTTATTCAATTTTGGTTCCGTTTGATTCCATATTTTATCCAGTTTTGGTTCCACATTTTATTCAGGATAGCTAACAAGTGGGACTTCGACGAAACGGTGGTGGATATGTTTGGTTGTGAAGTGCATTGTTTTGATCCCAGGTAACAAACGCTAAATGTGATGGTTAGGAAGTTCCAGGGAAATTGTCACTTATCACGTGAATTTTTTACATTTGTATTATGTCTGTAGAAATATGTTTTTGAATTTCATTTTAATCGTCTCGCCGATTCAAGTTAATGAGACCAAACAGCTTTAGACAGTCAACTCTAAACTAAATAAAGGGTATGAACTTCGTCTTGCAATTGGATACACATCACGAAAACATGCCTATATAATGTTGACCCCTTAAAAGCACCGTATTCCTCAAAATTAAACATTTTATTATCCAAGAAAGGTTTGATATTGAGACATGGTATTAATACAATCATAAAAAGTAGCATCTGACAGCCTGTAAAATTACAGTTAGTCTCTCGTTCTTGAAATGAAATGATTTTTATCGTATCTCTGAATTAATGTTGCCAACATTAAATCAGAGATCTGAAACAAAAATCGATTTTGATCTAGTTCAAAAACGAGAGACCAAGTGAAATTTTACAGGCTGTCAGGTGCCACATTTAATGACCGTATTAATACTATATATAAATTTATTAAACCTTTTGAGGAATACGCCAAAGGAATAAATAATGAAATAAACTTTGTATCAACAGCACAAGTTGGGTTCTTCAAGTCATTAAATAATTTAAAACATTCATTAGTATTGATTGATATCCTGTAGTGTAGTTTATTAAACAAAATAATCTCGATAAATTCTGGCTACACCGATTCCATTGTCAAAAACAGGATTTATCCAGATCTTCCCTGCAGTCTCCGTCCGTCTTCCTTGTCATATCATTGATAGGCTATGTTCTGAGATAATGAGCCGTCTAATTAGGATCTACACGGTTTGCCTTATTGTTTTACTTATTTTTTGGAACAGTGGTTCTGGCCACATTTAAAGACAGAAGAGTCTCTCTCTCTCTCTCTTATTAAAAACGAATAATGTTGATTAACCCATTTATGCCGATCAGACTCTTCCACTGTAACTCTTTGGATCGGTCTAGTTCCAATACCAGGGTGTTTGGTTAGTTTTTATGATGACTATGTTTTATAGTTATTCTTGAACTTAATGCAAACAGTGCAGACCCTGATATGACGCACGTTCCGCGGCGTCTGATCTTGGTGTACATGTTTGCCAATGTCCGTTTTTTGGGACGCCAGGCTTAAATGGGTTAAATATTTTTTTGTGAAATTAAGTGTTTAAGAGGTATATGTATGTATGTATGTATGTATGTATGTATGTATGTATGTATCTGTTTGGCGTACATGTTTGATTTAAATAAATGAAAATCAGAAAAAAATGAAGTTTTATTTCTGTTTTAATCTAGCATACACAGACAGACAAGCCGAATATCCGATAAGATATGGTTTTATGACATAGGACTGGGAGCAACTGACATGGTCGATAGAAGAGGATGGACGATCCGAACCTTAAACACAATCAGGGAGGATTTAAACCACACAGACGTGGGTACCCATTTCTTAAAAATAATAATCATGCCAATATAATTATAGTACAAGTAACAGTAATGTTAATTAAGGTTACTACTGACACCTTGTGTAACTTTTTATCCCAACAACAGACTTATTTTAAAGATAGGCAAAATCAGACCAAAAGTGGTACCACGCACTAATGATTTAATGCCCCTACTTAGGTGCTATGCAAGGTAGATCAAAGACACGTCCTAAAGCGGGGTTATTACGAATTACCAACAGGGGTAGTAAAGAGGCCTCCTGAAAGGTAATCAATATTTTTGAGGGGATAACAGACAGTTTGGAAAATAGATTTATTTGGAGAGCAAATTTGAATGGTTTGTTTATTTATTTATTTGTTTCTTTCATTCTTAAAATACTGATTTAATTTCATTTATTTTTTTTTATTTATTTAAGAAGCTTCTTGGACGGTAGATTGGATTGTTTTTATTTCATTTATAAATGTATTGCTTTCATTGTTAAATATCTACATATTTGTTTTATTTTTAATTATGTATTTAAGTGGCCTTCTGAAGGATTATAAATATTTTTTGGAAATAAAAAAAATGTTTTGAAAAAAAAATATATGTATTATTAGTATTATTATTACTATTTTAAAAAAATGTTTCTTTCATTGTTGAGATATTTATTTATCTATTTTAATTTTATTTATGTACTATTTAAGTGTCCTTCTAAAGGGTAATAAATATCTTTTAGGATAACACATATTTTGCAAAAGAAAAAAAAACAGATTTATTTAGAGGGTAGATTGGACTTGTTTGTTTAAATATTAATTTGTTCATTCTTTCTTTATAGTATAGAGCTGCACTGAACTGGTTCCTCGTCGACCACCTATGTAACAAGGGCGTTTTTCTTGCGTTCCGCATTATATACTTTTCAGGGGCGCATTATTGAAAGTGTAGAAATAAACGTGTGAAGAAAACAAATGTATCTTACATAAAAGTTCAAGAACGGATTTAGACCTCATTCCTTCGTGGCCAGGATACAGCAGTTTATGTAATTTACATGCGGGCTCGCGAAGGCTAAGATCAGCCTGCACGAGTTTTTCAGGCTAATCTGAGTCTTCATTGCTTTTTGTAGAAATAGCTTCGCTCCAGTTTTTATGTTATTCAATAATACAAAAATGAAAGTCTCAATAAATAGAATGGTGCATAATACGAGTTTGGTTTTATTCCACAGGGGTTTACAAAATTATAAGGAAAGTGATCAATATTTTCATTACATGATTACCAAAGTTCTAAAATGTCCACTGGAAAGTTTATGTTTCGGGTTTGAACTAATGTTTTGTGTATATCACGGAAGAACTATGGGCGGGGGTTGTGGCCACATAAAATCGATTTAAGCCCCCTAGTAAAAAATTGTACTGACCGTTCCAAGGCGTTGCTTCTGCTGTGGTTTACTATTTCTGTCATTGTGTGTCTTTGTATGTTATTCTGGAATTATTATTATTATTATTATTTTGGATAGCCGTTTGGTCAGTCTTTGGGGAAAAAACCCTGTCCTTTTGGCTTTCTGCTTGTAGTGTTTTAATTGTGGTGGCATTGCTTTCAGTACGTCCTTCTTTCTCTTTGGTGTCTTGGACGAAAGGTGTTAGGTAATTGTATCGATTCCTGATCATTGCCTTCCTTCCAAATTAAAAATGAAGTGTTTTAATGCAGAGCACATCCTAACAAAAAAAAAAAAAAAAAAAAAAAAAAAAAAGTGTGCCTAGTGAATCTGTCTGCATATACATAATCTGCTCAGTCGTCTGATCGGATATGCAGGCTGGTGTGACTCTCCGCTCAGCCCACAGGTAATTTTATAGGAGACCTGATTTTATGACTTTCCAGTCAGCATTCTACGTAAATCTATATCGGGCCGTCATCGGCCCGTCAGGGTAGCTGACGGGCCGATGACGGCCCGATGTAGATTTACGTAGAATGCTAGCTGGGTTTACCCATGGAACAATAACCCACACTCTTGTTTTGAAGGAGAAATAAGAAAAAAATATCACAAATTATCATCCGATAAATTTTCTCTCTAACTATCTTCACGCCGAGCATACTAGATAAAAACTTCAGAGGATAATATTCTGAAATATTTTTCTTATTTTCCCGGAAAACAGTCTTTTACATTTCATACAGATCGTCTCCTTAGCAGACAATGTGCATGAATGTCAAAGTATTTTTTCTTCAAATAATAATAATAATGATAAAAAATATCATCATTTTTTTTATCTGCTGAATCTGCACAGTTAAAGTAAAGTAAAGGTTAAATTAACTCGTCTCTGTAGATCAGCTTGTTTTGTTGCTCGTATCTAACAGCAAATTGTCTTTTGATATACGAGTGCTCGCGACGCAAAGTCCGAACCCGAATGTACTGTGTACATACGTTGAACAATTTCTATTTCATGAGAAAGTTCTGGGGTACGCTTTGTGTTTAATTCAAAGACATTAATTTCATTTTGGTTGCACATTACAGTATGTTTATTGAGTTTTTAACAACTATAATCTTACACAATCGATCCTATTATATCTATAATGTTTATATATGGGCCGCGTCGTGAGGGTGCCTACTTTACGCCTATGCGAGCAGCAAAGGTGCTGATCAGCCTGCGCATCTGCGCAGTCTGATCGGCGCCTTTGCTGTTCGCTGCTAGGATAGTATGATTACCGACGCTGCTATGTGCCAAAATCCATGCTTGTATACGGCCATTGGGACTGGGCGGACCGGTTTCTGCCACGCCTGGTCGGGGGCCCTGAAGACAGGTTTTCTCGCGGCGGGGCGCATATAATGTAACACATGTATTATCTTATTTTCTGAAAACCTTGAAAGTACTTTATTTCCCTTTGCACGTTCATATTTATAGAACTATCTTTCAACTCTTCTCTGTTGAAGTACTAAATTTGTTATTTCAGTCTATGTAGGCAGATTATTTCACATGTATATGGTCGCAAGAACATACGTTAAACTTTTTGGAAATAGTTTCTAAGCAAATATAACTAAATCGGTAAATACATGTTGAACCAGTATCATGTCACGGTATGTTCAATCCGAACAGTACTTGACTAAAATGTCTGTAATTTGAAGCCTCATAGTTTACCATTTTGCCATTTCTGTGATTTGGAATATAGTGTGACGTGACCTGAACACCAACTATTTGTGTCTATGAACAATGCTGTGATTTTATTTATTTGCTCAACAAATCTCGCTCTCGCCCAGCACTCTCTCCCTATAACTTTTTGTGGTAGCGAGGCTGAAGGGCTTATTGTTTTACTTCTTGGTAACATGCTGACGCAGACAGCAGACTGCGTTTATATTGAAGCCATGGCGGTAGCGATCTGCTGAATCACAGCACTTGTTGGATGCCACAGATTATGCTAATTTATAATCACGAACGTTCGCAACCACTGCCTATGTTCTGGAAAATGACAAAACATATGCCCATTCTTATATTTGTCATATTATTTACATTTTTTGTTTTTCTTTATATTAATTAACCTATCTTGCGCTGTGCTGCTTGTATTGGGACCATCGGGGAGTTTGTGTGCAGAATCATGAAAACTGACCGATCAGCTCTAATTTCTTGTAATATGAACATATTCTTGTTGCCAAATGGGTAATTCTCTGATGAGCTACAGAATGATTGGTCTGTTCTACAACAGATGTCAAAAATATAGCCATCCATGCAAGGTAAGCATATTTATTCATTTTCCTATATTCTCAATATCATTTACCCTACGTCGATTAGGCCTTTTAATTATGAAAGCCTTAATTTTTTGTAATGCAAATTTTCACTTCCTATTAATTGCCCAGATCTTGGTGTCTGCATTGCTATTAATGTGTGGAGATGTGGAAAGCAATCCCAGCCCTGAACATTGTATATCTATTATTCATTCCAATATTCGCAGTATTCGCAACAAACTAGAATTTATCTTGATAAATTCTAGTTTGTTGCGAATACTGCGAATATTAGATTACAGTATATTGTGCTTTACGGAAACACATCCATTACGAAAACATGCCTATTCAAATATCCTGAAAATTTTACCACCCAAAAAATGAAAATTTTCTGATAAAAATTCTGATGTTTTTCTTATTTCTGCTCAAAACATAGATTGTGGGTACGCGTTAGAACCGCCTCGGCGAGGCGGTTCTAACGAGTACCAACAATCTATGATTTTGAGCAGAAACAAGAAAAATAATGTTTACCCCTGTAAACCCCAGTTTTACTATATAAAAGTGGGGTTTAAGGGGGCAATATTATATAGGCATGTTTTCGTGATGTTAACGCAAACATAGACTCCAAAAAAAGGTAAGAGAAAAGTCCAGGGAGTGCCACAATCACAAACCGCAGCCCTTCCCAGACCCCAAGAGGAAGAGGAAACCGACAAATCCAAACAAGCACAAATCGAACAAACGTACGAAAAGCACTAAGATTAGCTCTCTCTTCCTCAAGCGAGGTAATCGCAATACTAAAAGGACTAAAACACAAGAACAAAATGACACATGGAAAAACATACAACTAATCGCCTCGTAGAATAAACCACAAAGCAACAAAGATTAAGACTAACACCGGGACCACCGCCTTAGAACAGTCAGTAGAGTAAACCACCGGGGGCGGGGGGGGGGGGGGGGGGAGGGGGTTTAAAGCACTTTTACAGCTAGCTAACTTCACCCTGGGTCCCGATGCTACTCTTTACACAGAAACACATACAAATTTGGTTCGCATAAAGGCTCCCCACTCAGTCAATGCATCAAAGCGAAAACACAAAAATCAAATTAATCACTATAATAAACAAAGACGAGTACTCATGTATAATTCTACTGTATGCCAGAGTAAATGAAAACCAATAGTTGAACCACGGCGGGCCAAGCCAAAGACATATCGTCAAGCCCCAACCCACTGGTTAAAGTTTTACGAAGAGGCCGTCATTGGGTCTGAGGCCCGAACCGCTGTCGGTCGTGCAACTAAAGAGTGAAGGATAGCCATCAACAATGATTGGGTTGACAACTAGGCATGCAGTCTGCCGCATAATATCCAGGCTATAGCCAATTCTTTTATAACGGTTAATATGTTTTCTGAATTGCTCCGAAAAGTTAGATTTACCTACAATTTTTCTAAATCTGTACACTAAGTCACCGTAAAATTCGGGTTCCGATATACCTTGTTGCAGAAGTGTTTTCAGACTGACGCTATATGTTTTTAACAAGGCACTGTGTCTGCGATAAAATTTCGAAAACGCCTTACGAAGTTTAAAATAACGATAGCCCTGCCTAAGAAGTTTGGCAGTAAGGGCTTTATTACGGTAGTTAAAGTCATTAAGATTAGAAGAAGCTCTGGCGAATCTAATAAGTTGAGATATGTATACCCCATATGAGGTACGCCGGGGGACATCGCCATCCAGAAAAGGGAAATTGACTATATCAAAATCAAAATCGTCTCGTTTATCATAAATTTTGGTGGAAACCATTAGAAATACATAGATTCAAATCCAAAAAAGGTGCCTCGGTATCGAAAAAATTTGCTCTATTTAATTGAAGTTCCGTAGGGTATATCCGGTCCACCATTTGGTCAAAGTAAATATTGTCAGTATTTAATAAATCATCAAGGTATCTTGAAGTTGAAAAGTTGAATTGAAAGCCTCAATAATGTCAGCCTGATTTTCATGTGAGAGAGACTTCCAAAGGCAATCTTTTTGACGTTTATTCATGAAATCTCTCTCATAACAAAAAAGAAACAAATCAGCAACAAGAGCACAATTAGTTCCCATCGGAATACCAATAGTTTGCCTATAAAGTTTAGTTCCAAATCTAATAAAAAATATTATCCAAAAGATAAACAAGGGCATCACAGACTTTTTGTAGCGACCATAAATTGTAATTATTATATACATCAGAAGTGAAAAAAGCACATTCTTCGTTGCAGGCCAAATATTGGGTGTTCTCCCGAATAAACGTTCGGTTAATTAAATCAATAAGTTTATCTTTTATAAGATGATGAGGTAACGCAGTATACAGTGTAGACAATTTAGAAAAAAAGGTAAGAGAAAAGTCCAGGGAGTGCCACAATCACAAACCGCAGCCCTTCCCAGACCCCAAGAGGAAGAGGAAACCGACAAATCTAAACAAGCAGAAACCGAACAAACAACAAAGAGTAAGACTAACACCGGGAAAGCCTGAAAGGTTTTAGATTTAAAATTATTGAAAACATCATTAGAATTTTTAATCGACCAAAAATAGTTAATTCCGTCCCTTTCGTAAACAATATTATAGTATCTAATCCAATGTTTGTTAACAGCAGTATGGCATGAAGTTAGCAGTTTGGACAAATTAGTAGTCGTACATGAAGTAGAATTAGCAATGAAACGTGCTTTATAAGGTCGTTTATGAAGTTTCGGTAACCAATATAACGTAGGAAGTCTGTCTTGCTTTTCTTTAATACTCACTGCAAACTTAGCAGTAATATTGATAGAATGGGTATTAACAATGGATCTCTCGTCAGCAGAAATCCGTTCATATGTTTTAGTACTACCAAGTTCTTGTATAAGTGTAACGCTCTAGGGCGGTCAGGACGTAACGATGGTGATTTCCTGTTTAATCACGTTCCGGCTTGGGCTTTGCCTATACGTACCACTACACAGAAACTCTAACAACGTTAGATTTTATAACTATTTTTTTACATATATATGTACAACATACAATTACATGAAATGACACTATTCAACTATGACACACACACAAAAAAAAAAAACACTCTTGACAAATACCTCAGCTACACTCTTCGCGTCGGCTAAGGTAGCCCAACACGGGTGGTAACTGATATGTTCTATAATTTGACTAACTTGGTAGGTTAGCCAAATTGTTCAACAATATCGGTATGACTTCACCCAAGTGTGCTGAACCCTGAGCCGATGCGAAGAGAATATGCTGGGTTATCTAACTTCCTGAATTCTTCATATGTTTATATGGGGCCCTTTACTTATACTCTCCTAACTAGTTATTTTCTTTAAGGATCCTTTTCTAATATTAAACTATATTTTATATTATTTTATATTAGATTGAATATCGTTCTTGATAATAACTAATCTATTTCTGTGTGGAGTGGCGCCTTGGCGTCCGTTAACTTCGCATCAGTTGATCAGCCTCTATGGGCCTCTACTATATCCATCAGGATACGAACATCGGGATATGGACACATATAGTGGATTGTGTCACTGAAGGGCTAAAAAATAACAAGAGCATAACAATCACTAGATAGAATTACACCACCATATGATGAAGCTTGCCGTATGACTACATATATATTTAGTCAACAATGACGTCATACGTCACCGGATAGTGTGACGTCATTGGCGTCGCGGCTGAATCCTCGACGTCTATTATCGACGTCGCCGTGATTCATCCGCGGCTTATATCCAATTGTCGACATCGGCGCAGTCGACAGCTAGTTATCACCAGCTCTCGGCAGCGTCGCCCCTCGACGTCATATGCACAACTCAATATTTTTACAATAATTGTTGATGCCCCAACATAACAGTAATAAATAAAATTAGGGACATGACATTTAAAATGCACACAGATAGCAACAAGAGCAAAGACATTTCAGCCACTCTTCCTGCGATCAGGACATTTCACATCAGGGTCATGACACATCAAATGCCCATGGCTTAGCTCACCACCGCGACATTTCGATTGTCAACCCATTATTATGACATTTCAACTTGTCACCACATTATTCATTATCACATACATTAGGGCCATGACATTTGAAATGTCCACTGATGACAAACAGGGCCATGATCTTCCAATCGTTGACCTCTCTGTAATCATGACATTCCAACCTTCTAATATTTGGGACTCGACATTTGAACTGTCGACCCAAATGTCATTTACTAATAAATGTCAACCCCTAACATCTCATATAATACATACAGCTTTACGGTATATTTTTCGTCTGCCGCATCAGGGCAAAAAATTTGAGCGGACGGAAAAAATATTTACAAATTAATAATTTTAACTTTACTAAAATATGTTGCCCGGTCCTATGTGAACGCGAATGCTTGCAATTTATGTTCATTTCTGTTCAAAATTTAACAATAAATGTTTTTTAGACTGCACGTACACTGGGCAGGCTTGGTCCTCTAAGCGTCTATTTGCCCATATTTCGTGCCGTCTTTCGCCAAGAGGGCATAAATTACATATATGCGTGTCTGTCATGCGTGCATGCCTTCATGTCGCGAATTTGATGACTATCGCGATGCTCCTATGTGCTCATCGGCAAGTCCGGCTCTGCTCTGTTCACATGTCCCCTATATTTTGCGTCTGCTATAAAGAACCGATCAGACTGAACATACTGCACAGTCCGATCAGCGTCCTTTATAGCCACATCATTCCCGCAAAATGAAGACACCGACTAGACCGAATTTGCGCTTGATAGGAAAGACCCCGATAAGACTGACTATACTGCTCAGCCTGCTCAGCGCCTTACCCATACACCTCCTGCGCTGGGAAAAACCGCACCAGCCTGTAACATTTTTGCGCAACAGGTCAAGTATACGTGAACGAATCCTAAACAATAAAATGCAGAACCGTACTACCCTGCGTCTGTTATATAGGCCGTGTAATCAACAATTTGCAGGTTTTAAATAAGACAGTAATTCATTTCTGGCCGTTCAGACCTTGCAACTAAAACCTACGAACCGATGACTAACACTAAAATTATCAAAAGTAATAAATATTCACTCACCGAAATGAATCCCATACTGATGAGAATTTGTGTCCTCTGACACTTCTGTGTTGTATTTCGCCCTTATGGGAATCATTTACGGTGGAGTTTATAGAGGGCAGGTATCACGCCACTACGTGGCTTATACGCGTGTTACACGGGCAACCTATGCACTTTAGTTATTTATGGTAACATTGTATGTATTTGTACTAGCTACGTAGGGTTAAGGCGAAAATGGCCTTATGTAGGTGAAAAGGTACCCTACGTAAGAAAAAAAGAAACTGTCCCCTTCGGTGTTCCCCTTCTGCGTCGCCACAATTAGAGTATTGATATAATAAAGTCGTCACACAACAACAACATTATTAGCAGCTTTATCAGCTGGAGCCAAAACATACTTCCTATGAAATTCTTGGATACCTTGTTTCAAATATCGAAAAGATAATTTAGGCTTAGGAGGGAGAAGATCAAGGTTATTAGAGTAAAATAACACACGTTCATCAATGATCTTAAAAATCTTTAATTTCCAATTATTTAAAGCATTAGACTCAACATGCTCTCGTTTACACCAACGCGTACAATAATCATTTAAAGCACTGGCAATTGTTCCCCGACATTTATTGAAATCAACGTGGGCTGGGAATCTATATTCAGGTCCTTTTGAAATAACTGAACGGATTCGTGAATCAGTTATAATCTTCAAGTTACCAGTGACAATATGACCCGCTGGTTGATAACAAAATTTAGAATCTTTACAATCTCAAGAATCAGGGGAACTAGTTTCAATATCAAGATCAGAAACTAATTTATTGAAATTAAGTATAGTATTACGGATAGGTTTGTTATATTTATAACAAATAATAGGAGATTCCGTGTTTTCGAAATATGAAGGTATAGCTGATATAACATTATTATCTCGAAATATGCTAGGTAAATCTATGAATTCAATACCTTTATTAATGAATGGAATTTTGATGAAGTGTCTAATGTGGTTAATTTCAGAATCAGTGTAAGGACGAAGAGCATGTTGAGTATAACATCTAGTAAGGAGAGCTGCTTCATACAAATCATGTTTTCTATCATAAAATTTATTCGCCTCATCATCTAACTTACGTAATGAAGAAACAGATAGTGAAGCTAGTTTAGAAAGCATTTGATGACGTCCAGAATTTAAGAGAATCTTTACATCAAAAAGAGATAAGACAGTTTCATTACTCTTATCTGACGACTTCGAACTAATCATGGCGGAGGTATCTTAGTTTATTTAAACAATAACATAATCAACCAAAGAATGCCAGATTTAGAAATATATTGTAATTAAACTTTATGGATAAAAATCAAGCAAAGGTCCGGTCTTTCCTTCTATGTGTATTGTATAGCCCGAAAACATCGGATGCATTATTTTTAAACAGCTAAAAAGGTAAGAGAAAAGTCCAGGGAGTGCCACAATCACAAACCGCAGCCCTTCACAGATCCCAAGAGGAAGAGGAAACCGACAAATCTAAACAAGCACAAACCGAACAAACGTACGAAAAGCACTAAGATTAGCTCTCTCTTCCCCAAGCGAGATAATCGCAATACTAAAAGGACTGAAAAACACAAGAACAAAATGACACACGGAAAGACATACAACAAATCGCCTCGTAGAATAAACCACAAAGCAACAAAGAGTAAGACTAACACCGGGACCACCGCCTTAGAACGGTCGGTAGAGCAAACCACCGGGGGGTTTAAAGCACAAAAATACATAAAAATTCGGTTCGCATAAAGGCTCCCAACTCGGTCAATGCATCAAAGCGAAAACATACAAATCAAATTAATCATTATAATAAACAAAGACGAGTACTCATGGCTAATTCTACTGTATGCCAGAGTAAATGAAAACCAACAGTTGAACCACGGCGGGCCAAGGCAAAGACATATCGTCAAGCCCCAACCCACTGGTTAAAGTTTTACGAAGAGGCCGTCATTGAGTCTGAGGCCCGAACCGCCGTCGTGCAATTAAAGAGTGAAGCATAGCCATCAACAATGATTGGGTTGACAACTAGGCATGCAGTCTGCCGCATAATATCCAGGCTATAGCCAATTCTTTTATAACGGTTAATAAGTTTTCTGGATTGCTCCGAAAAGTTAGATTTACCTACAATTTTTCTAAATCTGTACACTAAGTCACCGTAAAATTCGGGTTCCGATATACCTTGTTGCAGAAGTGTTTTCAGACTGACGCTATATTTTTCTAACAAGGCACTGTGTCTGCGATAAAATTTTGAAAACGCCTTACGAAGTTTAAAATAACGATAGCCTGCTTAAGAAGTTTGGCAGTAAGGGCTTTATTACGGTAGTTAAAGTCAGTAAGATTTGAAGAAGCTCTGGCGAATCTTATAAGTTGAGATATGTATACCCCATATGAGGTACGCCGGGGGACATCGCCATCCAGAAAAAGGAAATTGACTATATCAAAATCAAAATCGTCCCGTTTATCATAAATTTTGGTGGAAACTGTACCATTAGATATACATAGATTCAAATCCAAAAAAAGTGCCACGGTATCGGAAGAATTTGCTCTATTTAATTGGAGTTCTGTAGGGTATATGTGGTCCACCATTTGGTCAAAGTAAATATTGTCAATATTTAATAAATCGTCAAGGTATCTTGAAGTTGATTTGAAAGCCTCAATTATGTCAGCCTGATTTTCACGTGAGAGAGACTTCATGAAATCTCTCTCATAACAAAAAAGAAACAAAACAGCAACAAGAGGAGGACAATTAGTTCCCATCGGAATACCAATAGTTTGTCTGTAAAGTTTAGTTCAAATCTAATAAAAATATTATCCAAAAGATAAACAAGGGAATCACAGACTTTTTGACACGACCATAAATTTTGATTATTATATACATCAGAAGTGAAAAAAGCACATTCTTCGTTGCAAGCCAATATTAGGTATTCTCCCGAATAAACGTTCGGTTAATTAAATCAATAAGTTTGTCTTTTATAAGATATTGAGGTAACGTAGTATACAGTGTAGAAAAATCATATGTAGACAATTTAGAAGCCTGAAAGTTTTTAGATTTAAATTTATTGAAAACATCATTAGAATTTTTAATTGACCAAAAATAGTTAATTCCGTCCCTTTCGTAAACAGTATCATAGTATCTAATCCAATGTTTTTTAACAGCAGTAAGGCACGAAGTTAGCAGTTTGGACAAAACAGTAGTCGTACAAGAACTAGAACTAGCAATGAAACGTGCTTTATATGGTCGTTTATGAAGTTTCGGAAACCAATGTAACGTAGGAAGTCTGTCTTGCTTTTCTTTAATACTCACTGCAAACTTAGCAGTAATATCGATAGAATGGGTATTGACCATATGTTTTGGTACTACCAAGTTCTTGTTTTAGAGTATTGATATAATAAAGTCGTCACACAACAATAACATTATTAGCAGCTTTATCAGCTGGAGCCAAAACATACTTCCTATGAAATTCTTGGATACCTTGTTTCAAATATCGAAAAGATAATTTAGGCTTAGGAAGGAGAAGATCAAGGTTATTAGAGTAAAATAACACACGTTCATCAATGATCTTAAAAATCTTTAATTTCCAATTATTTAAAGCATTAAACTCAACATGCTCTCGTTTACACCAACGCGTACAATAATCATTTAAAGCACTTAAACCGAAATATTGAAGCGGCAATGGACATTTCCAAAAATATTGTAGTAGTTGGAGACTTCAATGATGACCTATGAAACGACAATAAACAATATTTAAAGGATGTATTGCTTATTAATTCTCTTCAAAAAGTAATAAATGAGCCTACGCGAGGGCATACACTTTTGGATCCCATTTTAGTTCCACTAAAGTACCCAGTTCTCGACAAAGGTGTACTTGAACTACCTGCTTTAATAAGTGATCATAAAGCTACATTCCTTACTATACCATTTGGCTATCCAATTACTTTTACATACAAAAGACGCGTCTGGTTATATAAAGAGGTAATTATCAGGAACTGAAGGAGACAGTTGAATCTTACGACTGGAATTTCATTAATGATGCACCTGTAAATGATATCGTCAAACGTTTCGAAGACACCTTTCTTGGGCTTGTAAATGAATGTATTCCCTCAAAAGAAGTAACCATTCATACTGACGATAAACCATGGTATGATCATGAAATACGGAAATATTCCCGACAACGAGACAGACTTAGGAAAAAGGCCTTAAATTCCCAAAATCCATCCCACTGGTACACTTATAAAACCGCCCGTAAATAAAGTTAATAATCTCAAGAAACATGCGAAGGAAATATTCTATAGTAACTTAGAAGATACGTTAACAGAAACTATGATAAACAATAAACAAGATTTCTGGAAAATAGTCAGACATTTTGTCAAAGGGAACAAATCATCAGGTTCAATACCCCCTCTTGTAACTACAGACGAAAATCTTGAAATCAAAATGCATGTTACAGATCAAGAAAAAGTTGAATGCTTAAATGAATATTTTACATCAATCTCTACAATATCAGACGAAGTACCGCAAATACCGAATTTAATTCCTAAAACAGATGCAAGGCTGGAGCAAATTGAAATCTCTGAACAGGAAGTTCTTGACATGCTACAGACACTTAATACGCATAAAGCTTCCGGACCAGATGGTATAAGCAATAAAATGATGAAAGCTGTGGCGCAGGCCATTGCAAAGCCTCTAACTGCTTTATATAATCGTTTACTCAAAAACCACATATTTCCAGAAATTTATAAATAATCTCTTGTAACTTCACTACCTAAAAAAAGGGGGGTGGGGGGGGGGAATTTCTTCCATCAGATTATAGACCCGTTGCTCTTCTGAGTAATGTTGGAAAAGGTATGAAACGTATTGTATTTAAAGGAGTATATAACTTTCTACTTGAAAATGAACTACATATATCAGTCTGGGTTTGTTCCTGGTCATTCGACTTCTCTCCAGTTAATTGATATTTATCATCACATCTGTCAAGCATTTGACCGAAAACAGTTCTCTTGCATGGTATTCCTAGATATATCTAAGGCGTTTGATCGCGTAAGGCATACAGGGCTATTGCGTAAACTCGAACAATACGGAATTTCGGGTGATTTGCTGATCTGATTTACTGATTACCTCTCTAACAGAACCCAAAGTGTTGTTTTAAATTCTGTTACACCAAAAAGACGGTCAACAACAGCGGGAGTACCTCAGTGATCTGTACTTTGTCCTCTTTTGTTTTTATTATACGTGACTGATATATCTGAAAATTTACTAAGTTTAACTAGACTCTTTGCTGATGATACTTCACTGTTCTTCTCTGCCGCGAACACACACGATATAGAGGGTATACTCAATCACGACTTGGTTATTATATCTGAATGGGCGCGCAAATGGTTGGTCAGTTTCAATCCTCATAAAACTCTAGCTATGCTGTTTTCCTCTCTTTCTTCTGGAGACTATCCTCATTTAATCTTTGATGATGTAAATATTAAATTTGTCCCTCACCATAAATATCTAGGTCTGACACTTAGTGAAATCATGAAATGGAAGGATCACATAAATTCCATTTTAACGAGCGCCTCACGAATGATAGGCATCATGAGTAAACTAAAATTTGTATTTTCTAGGCGGGCTCTAAATCAAATATATATTACATATGTTAGACCCATACTCGAATACTCGTCTGTGGTTTGGGACGGATGTACCATTGAGCAACGAAATTTACTAGAGAAGCTCCAAAATGAAGCAGCCAGAATTGTCACTGGACTCACAAAATCAGTTTCCCTGAATAGGTTATATCATGAATGCTGATGGCAAACACCTCAAGAGCGACATACAAACCAAAAACTGAAATTAATGTATAGAGCTGTAAATGGTTTGGTGCCCTCCTACATATCGGACATAATGCCACCTGCAGTCGCGAATGTATCACGGTATGAACTGAGAGATAGTAATAATATCTACCGGCCACCAGTCAGGACAGCCACTTTCAGCAAATCGTGTATTCCATCTGCCATAAATGAATGGAATAATTTACAGGCGCCACTTCGTGAATGTGATTCATATAATGCGTTTTGCACTATGCTCAAAATTCAAGCATACAATAAGATCTCGAGCTATTTTCTCGATGGTAAAAGGAACCTTTCAGTTTTTCATGTACGTTTACGAAACTTCTGTAGTAATCTTAATCAAGATCTTTTTGACAATTATATACGAGAAGATCCTTTGTGCAGTTGTCTAAAAGGAAATGAAACTCTTTTCATGCGAGCATTACATAGAGCAGCGTGTTCGCTTGTTTAGAAATACACGAGGCGTTAACATGCTTCTCAACGGAAAAGATTCACTTTCTGATTCTGATAACGCTAAGCTTTTTCGCTTTGGCATGGGTAGATTTACCAGGTAGCGTAATAAATATCATTGATTCAGTTAGGCCATATATCGATACATGGGTGATATATAAAGTTATATCTTACATATGCTCTTTATCTTTTCAGGTGTGGCTATCAAGGCATGTCACTGCAAATTGCTATTAACAATCGACCCCATGCCCATGTCCCATGCAAGCGGCACAGCCAGGAGCTTCTTACAAACGTTTACTATTATCATTTATCACTCTTTATTATTTATTTATATCCTTTTTTTCTTTTACGTATTTATCTATTTACTTTTTATTCATTTATTTAATTTATTTACTTACTTACTTATTTACTTCTTACTTACTTACTTACCTATTATCAATTACTTCCTTATCTATCTATGTCTGTTGACCGTATCTTGTAAAATGTCTTCAGTGTTTTTACTGTTGCCATGCTGATTACTGTAAATATGTTGTAGGGGGAGGGCTGTAACTAAGGTTGAGAGAACTTGTAGCCCAACCCCATTGCTTGTAATTATTTGCAATAAAATAGTTTTAAACTAGACGCAAAGTCCGAAAGACGGAAAACGGACTATGCCCTTTCGACAGATTGATATTGTTTAATCACGCGGCGACATGCATTCCAGATACTTACTCTTTGTTGCTTTGTGGTTTATTCTACGAGGCGATTTGTTTTATGTCTTGCCTTGTGTTATTTTATTCTTGTGTTTTGTAGTCCTTTTAGCATTGCGATTACCTCGCCATGGGGAAGAGAGAGCTATTCATAGTGCTTTTCGTACATTTGTTCGATTTGTGCTTGTTTGGTTTTGTTGGTTTCCTCTTCCTCTTGGTGTCTGGGAAGGGCTGCGGTTTGTGATTGTGGTACTCCCTGGACATTTCTCTAATCTTTTTTTTACATCTCCCACTAGGCCTGTTACCCGCTGTAAACGGTTACAACGAAATAATAATGTTCTAATTTCCATATACAAAATACGTGTATTTGTCGTTTCCAGCATGACTGCACCCATTTGTTATACAGAAGCATTCTCTAAAAGTTATTTGTTCAAAACCCTCACTCACACATTGCCTATCTTATTGTGGGATTGTACACTGAAACCAACATACATGTAATCAAAGATACACTTTATACCATTACTTTTCTCACAACTAATCAATCAAATCTGTTCTTGTTTTGTTAAGAAAGAGACTTCATGATGTCCCTTTCCGTTGAAAACCAATCTGAAATCATTGAAGCTTTTAGCTCGGCTTCAAGATATTTGGATGATTTATTGAATATTGACAATACCTACTTCGACGGTTTAATCAGTCAAATTTACCCCCCAGAATTTCAGTTAAATAAAGCTAATTCTTCTGATACCGAAGCCGCGTTTTTGGATTTACATTTATCTATTGTAGATGGGTTTGTTTCCTGCAAAAATTATGATAAACGCGATGATTTTGATTTTGAGATTGTAAATTTTCCTTTCTTGGATGGTGATGTTCCTCGTGCGGCATCCTACGGTGTTAATATTTCACAATTAATTCGATTTGCCAGAGTGTCTAGTCATGTAATTGACTTTAACACTCGTAATAAATTGCTAACTGCTAAACTTCTTAATCAGGGTTATCGGTATCATAAACTACGTAAAGCCTTTTCTAAGTTTTATAGACGCCATTCCGATTTAGCTTCTAAATTCAATGTTGGACTTAAATTTCTTCTGCAACAAGGCCTATCGGAACCCGAATTTTATGGTGACTTGGTGTTGGTCTTACTCTTTGTTGCTTTGTGATTTATTCTACGAGGCGATTTGTTGTGTGTCTTTCCGTGTGTCATTTTGTTCTTGTGTTTTTCAGTCCTTTTAGTATTGCGATTACCTCGCTTGGGGAAGAGAGAGCTAATCTTAGTGCTTTTCGTACGTTTGTTCGGTTTGTGCTTGTTTAGATTTGTCGGTTTCCTCTTCCTCTTGGGATCTGGGAAGGGCTGCGGTTTGTGATTATGGCACTCCCTGGACTTTTCTCTTACCTTTTTTAGTATATAAATTCAGAAAAATATATGCTTGCAATGACTTCAGTACCCAATTTCGTAAAATCATTCTTCGATATAAAAAGATTGGGTACAACGTAAATGTTTTACGACAAACCGCATGCATGGTTGTTAACCCAATCACGGTTAATAACTTTGCTTCCCTCTTTAATTGCACGCCGGCGGGTTAGGCCTCAGATTCTATGATGGTTCCAGCGTAAAGGCTTACTTGAAATTTAATTTTGGGTAATGTTGGTTGGTACTTGATGCTCTCTCTTTGGTCGGGCCCTCCGGAGTCTTACTGTTGTACTGTTTGCTCTAGCATTTCAGAAGTTTCGTGCTGTTGAGTCCTCGTCGTTGTTTCATCTCTGTAATTTGTTGATTTTTTTTGTGTTCTCGGAGATGTAGCACTGATGAGTTAGGAAGCCTTCGTGCGGACTGAACAAATTATGTGTCTAAACCACGGCCGGGCGAGGACTGTGGCCACGTAAAATCAATTTAAGCCCCCAGTGAAATACATTTCACTATCGTTCCAAGGCGGTTCTTCTGTCATGGTTTATGTTTGTTATGGTTCGTCTTTGAATGTGTGTGTCACTTACATCCTTTTGTTTTGGATAGCCATTTGGCCACTTTGTGGGAAAGTAACTGTCCGTTTGGCTTTCTGCTAGTGATGTTTCCATTAGGGTCCAGTTATTTCGTGTTTGTGTTTCTTTCCCTTTGATGTCTCTGATGGGAGGTGTGGGATAATTGTATCGATTCCTGAACATAGCCTTCCTTTCTATTTTAAATCATTTCAAAATCGACTAAATACTTGTTTATTTGGTGTCGGCGTCATAATTAGGAGACCCTTAAACTATTATACTCTCTGTGCTATAGTGCAGCAGGGATCGTCTATACCAACACTAGGCTATTAAGGGCATATGGTAGACTTTTCAAATAACAAATCCGTTTAAAGTATGTCCTATATCAAACCACACGATGATGTGCTCTGAAATTTTCGATTCTTTATTTATAAGAGCCGTGAAAAGTATTCGTATAAAAACATTTTGAAAAACAGGCCTGGACGTCTGAAAGGCGTGAATTCAGACCGATTCCCCATTTTTCCATCGCCTAGTTTGTTCAGTTTGATTAGCTCTGGGCTCGCTCGAAACATTAATGCCTTGTTTCTGCTTTGTACACGTATTTAGATATGTAATGTATGGCAGTAACTAGATCAGATTTTCTTCGACGAAGCGAAGACTTTTCTGTGTAAAGGTATGTGCACGTTATGATCAAAATCACATGATTGTGACGTACGTTGTCCAGCCTGAGTTCAAGCTGGACAACGTACGTCACAATCACGTAAAAACGTTTTCAATGACGATCTCAAAGTTTGCTATTACTCCGCTTGATTCTGGTCTGCATCATTTACTATAATCATTCTGTCTGAATATTTATTTAACCCTTCACCCCTGTATTTCTAAAATGGATTCTCCCATCCTTGAATTTGACTTGTGCACTGATGCAAAAAGGGGTTTCAGTCTAAAATCAAAAACAGAATGGCAAACAGTGTAGCTCCTGATTAGACCGCTTTTTACGAGCCATCTCATCTGGATCTAAAGGATCTGTTTCGCTGTGCAGAGTTTAAAGAGTTAAACACATATATGGTAGATTGATTGTGTTGGGGTTTAACGACACGTCAACCCTTGTGGGTCATTTTGTGTCGTCTCCCAGAGAAAGGGAGAAGAGTGATAGAAGAGATAGTCGAAGAGATGAAAGAGAGGTACAGGGAAGAAAGAGGAACAGGAATGAAAGTGAAGAAACAGAATTCTGATACATATGTTTAACGATTTCAGAGGCCAATTGATATTCTGAAAATAGATATAGAGGCTGACGAATGGAAGGCAATACCACAGATGGTTGAATCCGGAGCTTTAGATGACGTCAAACAACTTGCTATAGAACTACATTTTCCATTACTGAAAGCGAACAAAAATATACAGTGGCGCGGTAAACACACTAATATGCCTCTGTCTGCGTTGAGAAAACTTTATGAAGCTGGTTTTAGACTTGTAATGAGAGAAAGAAACACATGTTGTCCGAAAGAAGTGTTAGGTTTTAAAAACAAAATCTCTCTTCTGTATGAAGTCACACTCATAAAAACTTGAGCGTAAAAATAAAACGAAACCACACACACACACACACACACACACACACACACACACACACAGATATATATATATATATATATATATATATATATATATATATATATATATATATATATATATATATATGGTCAGATGCACAACAAAATATTTATTTTTGGCCGACCTGTCAGCCAAAAGTAAATATTTTGTTGTGCATCTGACTTTTACTGACTTTTATTCAGTTTAATAACATATTTAACACCCGTTTTTGTGGAAAATCATTGACTTTTTCGAATGTATATTCTGCGACATACAGAACGTAATTTATGTAATCATCTGCAATGGATGTCAAAAATATTACATTGGTCAAACGCGAGGCAAATTAGGACTAGAAGAACAATTCACGAACAACAAATAACAGACCCTTCGATCAGAAGGATACCTTTAGGTACCCATTTGGACACCTAATGTAAAACGGAACCTAATTATCAAAAGTTATCGATTTTAAACTACATATAGAAAGTGCTTCCGCAACGTTAAACAAAAAAATCTATTCTATTAAATGTTTCAAACCTAGATTAAATGCATCGTAAGAATAAAAGAAACTGATAGTTAAAAAGAATACAGAAAAGCACTGGCTATAAGTCGGATTACATCGACGTAACGTCTTAACGAACGTAACATCACGACATTCTACTAGTTGCTAAGCGATAATGTAATGTCACAATAAAATGATGAGTAGGTATGAATTGCATTTGTGCTAGTAACAATTAAACAAAAAAAATGCATGTAAAGTTGTTTTGTTTTTTTTTTCATTTTAGTTTTTATAAGTAGAAAAAAACACAACGAATATCCTCTAGCGTCACAGTTTTCTTTAATTAACAGTTATTATAGATTATAGAGAAATCGTCGCCTGCCGGTTTCAATTACTTTCATCAGGGAGACATTGTTATGAAACAAACGTTTCTTACGTAATATTATCAATATCATGATGTTAGGTTACTATCTGTTAAATTTTGGTTTGGCAGCTGCCCATTTCGCTTTCTGTTTCACTAGTTGTCGTTAAGAGTGGCATCGGGACCCAGAGTGAAGTCGGCTAGCTGTAAAAGTATTTTAAACTGGGTTATTCTACTGACCGTTCTAAGGCAGTTGTTCCGGTGTTAGTCTTACTCTTTGTTGCTTTGTGGTTTATTCTACGAGGCGATTTGTTTTAAGTATTGCCTTGTGTTATTTTGTTCTTGTGTTCTTTCTCTCCTTTTAGCATTGCAATTACCTCATTTGGTGAAGAGAGAGCTGATCTTAGTGCTGTTCGTACGTTTGTTCGATTTGCGCTTGTTTAGTTTTGTCTGTTTCCACTTCCTTTTGGTGTCTAGGAAGGGCTGCAGTTTGTGATTGTGGCACTCCCTGCACTTTTCTCTTACCCTTTCTTTGAAAAGGTCAATAAGATATATTTCTTTCATTTTTCTTTTGTAGTGTCGATCTATTTCATTCTGTATAAAAAAAAGATAAACTATGTAGGTTCATCACGGAAACAAATACCTAAATGAACGCCTGAAGGTATTTTCCTACATTTGGGCCGCTTATCTGTTGATTTTGTATAGTCACTCCGTGCCGTAAATTGATCGTTCCATCTATATTTGTTTGTGTTGAGGTTTTACGGCCCAGTCAACCCAATGGGGTCATGTCGAGCGCGGTCAGTTTACCTAACCACACGTTTACTGGGCAGGCTTAGTCCTCTAAGCGGTTAACCAGTATTGTGCACATTCTTTCGCCAGAAACTGACAACTGCCCTTCTTGAGGTTCCATCTATATAATCGATAGACTATTACATACATGACATTTCTCACGTTGCAAAAAAGGTAAAAGAAAAGTCCAGGGTCGGCCACGCTCAGAACGACCGAGGGTTACCGCCAGGGATCAAGATCGCTACATCAACACTATTGTTGCCAGAAATTGGTTTGCCACAACATCAGAAACTCGCCGCCGTCTTTATGCTGCTAGAGGTCAGAGAGGTAGGCAAGGAGGCTAGTATCAACTCAGACTGTGCGAAACCGCATTCATGCCGATAGTTTCAAGTCTAGGGTGCCTGCAAAGAAGCCATAACTTACTCAGCGCCACAGAGATGCTCGTCTAAACTTCAGTCGGACCCATGCAAGGTGGAACAATCCTCAGTGGAGGATGGTATTGTTCCCAGACGAGTCAAAGTTTTTCCTGATACACGTAGATGGCGAAAACGAGTCTGGCGACGACGCAGAGAGCGACATATTCCTGGCACAGTGATCCCCGGTAGCATTTCATGGCGGCGGTCCTTGTTTGGGCCGCGATTTCATCTGTTGCCAAGACAGACCTGGTCTTCAATGAAGGCAACTGGAGCGGACACAATCCTTAGTGTTACTACATGTGCTACCGTTCTGCGCCAAATGCCCGACGCTGTCCCCATTTTCCTGGATGACAATGCTAAGCCTTATCGAGCCCGCATCATCGATGACTTTCTTCAAGCAAACAATTGATCTTGCATAGAGCATGTTTGGGTCGTTCTTGAAAGAGCATGTTTCGGCACGCCTGGACCGTAACAGCACGCTGCAAAATCTTCGACGATTCCTGACAGAAGAATGGGTCTGAATCCCACTGCAGACTATCCTGAAACTCTCCTACTCCTCGTGAGTGTCAGCGATGGGGATTCGTTTGAATCCATGGGAGCAATATGGCTTTGGTAGTTTAAGTTTCTTTGGACTTGTATTAGACTTAGTTATGTATTGTCGGTTGTTGCTATACTCTGTATGCATCGCTTCTACCGCCTGTTTGCATCGCTACTTATGCCTATAATAGCCGGTACGAATACTGCTTTTTATCTAATGGTATTACTTCCTATACAACTATATGAGTGTCACTAACAAATTAAAAATTACTATTTCTCCTATTAGGCTACATTCTGCTTCTTCTGTACAGATTCCCCGTTCTACTGCTAGATTTAACTCTCTGTTACCTACTGTTAACGTTTCACCTTTGAAACTTCACTCTGTATCATCTATAAATTTATATGGCGCTTCCAATTATAATATTTTCAGTAATCACCTTAGAATTAGACTTTCTCCAATTAAATCTCCTATACTTCTAAAATATAAGAATCCGTATAAAAGGAACAGTATGTACCCTAATATTTCTAAGTGCAATGCCAAGCGTTGCACCTGCTGCAATCATTTAATTTGTCGGTCAACTATAATTTCCTCTGTTAATCATAGACAATTTTGAGGCTGAGGAATGCAGTATGTTGGACAGACCAAACGGGCCCTTAAAACAAGGTTTAAGGAACATTTGCTTAAAATCAAAAAACGCAAAGAAAATTGTTACGTTTCTTTATCAACATTTCTGGAGTACTGGTTATTCATGATCATCTAGTAAAGTTTTGGTTCAACCTGTTGAAAAAATTATACACAAGTCCAATTCTACCGAAAGATTAAAAAATATTTTAAGACATGAACTTGAACTTAAATGGATTAAACGTTTACAAACCCCTTTTCCACTTGGATTTAATGATAATATTTACCATGAAGGAAATATTTCTAAAATGCCGGATTTCGATGCTTTTTCTCTTTTAGATATTAAAAAACGTAATAAACGATCCCATGATAAGCGCAAAAATGGCAATTTTAAACGAAAAAATAAAACTGTTTTATCTCTTTTCGATTTAAATATTCTCTTAAATTCTGGACGTCATCAAATGCTTTCTAAACTAGCTTCACTGTCTGTTTCTTCATTACGTGTTAGATGATGAGGCGAATAAATTTTATGATAGAAAACATAATTTGTATGAAGCAGCTCTCCTTACTAGATGTTATACTCAACATGCTCTTCGCCCTTACATTGATTCTGAAATTAACCACATTAGACACTTCATCAAAATTCCATTCATTAATAAAGGTATTGAATTCATAGATTTACCTAGCATATTTCGAGATAATAATGTTATATCAGCTATACTTTCATATTTCGAAAACACGGAATCTCCTATTATTTGTTATAAATATAACAAACCTATCCGTTATGCTATCCTTATACTAATTTCAATAAATTAGTTTCTGATCTTGATACTGAAACTAGTTCCCCTGATTCTTGAGATTGTAAAGATTCTAAATTTTGTTATCAACCAGCGGGTCATATTGTCACTGGTAACTTGAAGGTTATAACTGATTCACGAATTCGTTCAGTTATTTCAAAAGGACCTAAATATAGATTCCCAGCCCACACTGATTTCAATAAATGTCGGGAAACAATTGCCAGTGCTTTAAATGATTATTGTACGCGTTAGTGTAAACGGGAGCATGTTGAGTCTAATGCTTTAAATAATTGGAAATTAAAGATTTTTAAGATCATTGATGAACGTGTGTTATTTTACTCTAATAACCTTGATCTTCTCCCTCCTAAGACTACATTATCTTTTCGATATTTGAAACAAGGTATCCAAGAATTTCATAGGAAGTATGGTTTGGCTCCAGCTGATACAGCTGTTAATAATGTTGTTGTTGTGTGATGACTTTATTATATCAATACTCTAAAACAAGAACTTGGTAGTACTAAAACATATGAACGGATTTCTATTGACGAGAGATCTATTGTCAATACCCATTCTATCGATATTACTGCTAAGTTTGCAGTGAGTATTAAAGAAAAGCAAGACAGACTTCCTACGTTATATTGGTTACCGAAACTTCATAAACGACCTTATAAAGCACGTTTCATTGCTAATTCTAGTTCTTGTACGACTACTGTTTTGTCCAAACTGCTCACTTCATGCCTTACTGTTGTTAAAAAACAATGGATTAGATACTATGATACTGTTTACAAAAGGGACGGAATTAACTATTTTTGTTCAATTAAAAATTCTAATGATGTTCTCAATAAATTTAAATCTAAAAACTTTAAGGCTTCTAAATTGTCTACATATGATTTTTCTACACTGTATACTACATTACCTCATCATCTTATAAAAGATAAACTTATTGATTTAATTAACCGAACGTTTATTCGGGAGAATACCTAATATTTGGCTTGCAACGAAGAATGTGCTTTTTTCACTTCTGATGTATATAATAATCACAATTTATGGTCGTGTCAAAAAGTCTGTGATGCCCTTGTTTATCTTTTGGATAATATTTTTATTAGATTTGGAACTAAACTTTATAGACAAACTATTGGTATTCGATGGGAACTAATTGTGCTCCTCTTGTTGCAGATTTGTTTCTTTTTTGTTATGAGAGATATATTGCATGAAGTCTCTCTCACGTGAAAATCAGGCTGACATAATTGAGGCTTTCAATTCAACTTCAAGATACCTTGACGATTTATTAAATATTGACAATATT
Organism: Anodontia alba; assembly: GCA_964016985.1. Classification (NCBI taxonomy): domain Eukaryota; kingdom Metazoa; phylum Mollusca; class Bivalvia; order Lucinida; family Lucinidae; genus Anodontia; species Anodontia alba. The sequence goes on from OZ024836.1 coordinate 5,471,725, forward strand.
TACTTTGACCAAATGGTGGACCGGATATACCCTACAGAACTCCAATTAAATAGAGCAAATTCTTCCGATACCGAGGCACCTTTTTTGGATTTGAATCTATGTATATCTAATGGTACAGTTTCCACCAAAATTTATGATAAACGGGACGATTTTGATTTTGATATAGTCAATTTCCCTTTTCTGGATGGCGATGTCCCCCGGCGTACCTCATATGGGGTATACATATCTCAACTTATAAGATTCGCCAGAGCTTCTTCAAATCTTAATGACTTTAACTACCGTAATAAAGCCCATACTGCCAAACTTCTTAAGCAGGGCTATCGTTATTTTAAACTTCGTAAGGCGTTTTCGAAATGTTATCGCAGACACAGTGCCTTGTTAGAAAAATAAAGCGTCAGTCTGAAAACACTTCTGCAACAAGGTATATCGGAACCCGAATTTTACGGTGACTTAGTGTACAGATTTAGAAAAATTGTAGTTAAATCTAACTTTTCGGAGCAATTCAGAAAACTTATTAACCGTTATAAAAGTATTGGCTATAGCCTGGATATTATGCGGCAGACTGCATGCCTAGTTGTCAACCCAATCATTGTTGATGGCTATGCTTCACTCTTTAATTGCATGACGGCGGTTCGGGCCTCAGACTCAATGACGGCCTCTTCGTAAAACTTTAACCAGTGGGTTTGGGCTTGACGATATGTCTTTGGCTTGGCCCGCCGTGGTTCAACTATTGGTTTTCATTTACTCTGGCATACAGTAGAATTAGCCATGAGTACTCGTCTTTATTATAGTGATTAATTTGATTTTTATGTTTTCGCTTTGATGCATTGACTGAGTTGGGAGCTTTTATGCGAACCGAATGTTTATGTATTTCTGTATTAAGAGTAGCATCGGGACCCAGGGTGAAGTTAGCTAGCTTTAAAAGTGCTTTAAACCCGCCGGTGGTTTGCTCTACCGACCGTTCTAAGGCGGTGGTCCCGGTGTTAGTGTTACTCTTTGTTGCGTTGTGGTTTATTCTACGAGACGATTTGTTGTATGTCTTTCCGTGTGTCATTTTGTTCTTGTGTTTTTCAGTCCTTTTAGTATTGCGATTACCTCGCTTGGGGAAGAGAGAGCTAATCTTAGTGCTTTTCGTACGGTTTGTGCTTGTTTAGATTTGTCGGTTTCCTCTTCCTCTTGGGGTCTGGGAAGGGCTACGGTTTGTGATTGTGGCACTCCCTGGATTTTTTTTTACCTTTGTTTTGTCTAAAACGATGGCCGTATAACTTGTTTGAAAGTATGCTGGCAATAACTATTTGGTGATTCGCCCGACCTATGACAGTAATTTTGCTTTGATGAGTGGATCGAGCAAATGACAAATGTTCGCAGTGAATATATATATATATATATATATATATATATATATATATATATATATATATATATATATATATATATATATATATATATATATATATATATATATATATATAGTTTTCCTCAAACGAAGGCAGTAATGCTCATTGTTGTTTGACTGAATCTATGTCAGTGAGTTGACTCAAACCATGGCAACAAATAGATGGCTTTTCTGAAACCTAGCTAGCAAAGTTTCTGCAACAAGGTATATCGGAACCAGAATTTTACTGTTACTTAGTGTACAGATTTAGAAAAAAATTGTAGGTAAATCTTTCGGAGTAATTCAGAAAACTTATTAACCGTTATAAAAGAATTGGCTACAGCCTGGACATTATGCGGCAGACTGCATGCCTAGTTGTCAACCCTGTCAACTCATTGTTGATGGCTATGCTTCACTCTTTAAATGCACGACGGCGGTTCGGGTCTCAGACTCAATGACGGCCTCTTCGTAAAATTTTAACCAGTGGGTTGGGGCTTGAAGATATGTCTTTGGCTTGGCCCGCCGTGGTTCAACTATTGGTTTTCATTTACTCTGGCATACAGTAGAATAAGCCATGAGTACTCGTCTTTGTTTATTATAGTGATTAATTTGATTTTTGAGTCTGCTAGCGACAGCTAGAAGGCTCTATGCAATCGCATGGGGTTTTTACTACGTCACAAGCGGATTTTCATCACCGCTATATTCATACGCGCACTACTTCTTAATCAGACGCAATGCGGCACTATTACGGCGAACTGAATGTGAAGCAGGGGAATTTTTTATAGCTTTTCTATTTCGCTAACATAACTGTAACTGAAATCGATTTAGATAGTGCAATTTGAAACAGACTTCAAAATCTGGTGTAGTAATACACGCGCTACTTTTGTCAATCACCCCACGCCATCTTTGATGTTGTGCTTAGCAACGGAAGCTGAACGAAAAGAAAGTATCAGAATCTACTTATTCGATATTGAATATAGCAAGACATCAGGCATTTAATTCATTCCTCCTACATGAAATTACTTTATTCACACCTCAGTGACACGGAGTTGTCTGACGACTGCTGGCCCATTTATACGTTATGACCCTTCTTTTGTGGACATCGGAAAATCTCTTGAAAACAGAAAAGGGTAGGCATAGCTGGTCGGGCTAATCTGTTGATGCTTAGGTGAAGCACTATCAAATGACAATCAGTTATTAAAGCTAATCTGGATTGAACATAGCCATTTCAAATTTATTTAATCTGCTCGTCTTCATAATAAGTTGATAAAGATAAATTTATAAAATTGCACCAGAATAATCGTGGAGCTACATCAGGTGTTGAATATGTATGAACTGGAGCATATCTAGACTTGAACTTTGATAATTCTAGAAATTGGAAATTGCTGCTGGAGATACACTCATTTGGAATAATCAGGTGGTAAACTTCATTGGAAAATAAAGAGGTTCATTACTCCAATCACTGCATTGGCTTATATATGCAGATAATAAAATGGATTTTTTTTGTGAAGAAAGAAACAAAACAGAAGAGAAATAATTGTATTTAGTTTTTCAGTACATGGTTAGATTATTTATGTATATCTGTTTTACACAGATGCCTCAGTAAAGACCCATTCTTATTTATACATTAAAAGAAGTAGAATGCATTTCCATCTGACTGATTTTGAGAAATTAAATTGATAGTGAAAGCATGTAGTACAAAGTGTTCATGTTGGTTGTTTTTCAAGGAATAGTAAATTTTCTCACAAAGCCTTGTCTCTGAATGTAAATTTAATATTGGATGAAGCCACTGGTTGTAAGAAAGTGTGAAAATATGGATATAGAGCAAAATCCAGGTCCATCAAATCATATAAATCTAATTATGTAATTCAGTTAATGCCTTTTTTCGCGACACCGCCTTCTGAACAATTCAGAGTAACTACAGTTGCTATACTGGATGTACATTACTCTGTGGTGGTTCTGAATCTCTTTTAACTACACTTTTATTTAACTTTAACATGCGTAAAGTAACGTTATTATTTACCTGTATTATCAGTTAGATAACACACTTTTTGAATAAAAATTACTGGCATGTTTCTTATTTTTCTTAAGGAATATATGTTGTGGATATTCATTAAAAGAGCCCTACCAATGAATGACCTTCTAATAAGTTCCAACATGTTTTTGTGTTGAAATTATAATGAACTAGAACATGTGTTTGAACAACACTATGACCCCAACTATATGGTTTCCCTTAAACATGCATTGTCCATAATACTGAAACACTAAAAATGGCTAACTTCAAAAGTAAGAATAGGATGGCCGAAACATTCCCATACAGAACTAGCATTTTTACCGCTGGGCGGCGAATAAATTCCAACCACAGTTTCGTCTGCCATCATAATGAGAGTAAAGCAAAATGCAATTGGCTATCAGTCAAGCGTCATCCAATCAAAATCGCGCTCTGAAAATGTCACTTTGTAGACCGGATTAAAGAATGTAACGAACACAAATAAGCGAATCTGAATAGAAGCGTTCATCATATCGATACTCCATCATGTGTATCGATACATGAAGCGTATCGGGATGCACCAATGCATCGATGAATCGTCCCACCACTAGGCGTAACTCAGCTAATATTTGGTGGACTGTAACCTCAAAACAATATGCCCTTCTCTACATCTTGGTTTAACTATAGCATAAATGAAGTTTCAGCTTGATCGGATATAAATTGTAGGAGGAGTTAACCAGAAACTAGAAGTTTAAAGAAATTTTCAATGGGGCTTAACTCTGCTAATATTTAGTGGACTGTAACCTTGAAACAATATGTGCTGCTCCACATCATGGTCTAGCTATAAATGAAGTTTCAGCTTGATCGGATGTAAATTGTAGGAGGAGTTAGCCGGAAACGAAAAGTTTAATGAAATTTTAAAAGGGACATGACTCTGCTAATATTTGGTGGACTGTGACCTAGAAACAATATGCACTGCCCCCACATCTTGGTCTAACTATAAATGAAGTTTCAGCTTGATCAGATGTAAATTGTAGGAGCAGTTGTCCGGAAACGAAAAGTTTAAAGGAGTTTTCAAAGGGCTATAACTCTGCTGATATTAAGTGGACTGTAACCTCAAAACAATATGCACTGTTCCACATCATGGTCTAACTATAAATGAAGTTTCAGCTTGATCAGATGTAAAGTGCAGGAGTTAACCAGAAACGAAATGTTTTCTGAAATTTTCGAAGGGGCATAGCTCTGCTAATAATTTGTGGTCTGTAGCCCAAAAACAATATGTGCTGCTTCACATCATGGTCTAGCTATATACCAAGTTTCATTTTAATCGGATGTAAACTGTAGGAGGCGTTAGCCGGAAACAAAAAAGTTTTCTGACGGACGTCATACCCCGTAAAATAATATGTCCCGTTTTTCAAACAGGTGTATAATAATTCAAAAAAGTATAAATGCAAGAGTTATGGTTCTTGCGCGCTGCATGTTGTCTAATGCTGATTGATATTTACATGACCTTTCTTGAAGATATCTTGAACAGGTTTCAAGTTACAGAGCGGACACGATTTTGTGACGCATAAAGTTCCAAGTGAAATAACTCAAAAAGTATAAATGCAAGACGTATGGTTCTTGTGCTCTGCATGTAAGATAATGTTGATTGATATTTATATGAAGTTATGTGGAGACAGCTTGAACCATTTTCAAGTTACAGAGTCGACAAGATTTTGTGATAGACGCCCGAGGGAAAAAACAATACACATCTCCCTACCCTAAAGGGAGGAGACATAAATATCAGAATCTTAGCTCAAGCGGGAGGGGGTATATTGCTTTTGGTGCAGATCTTATCAGCACTGGCGTTCCCATCCAAGGGTGTGTGTGTGGGGAGGGGGGGGGGGAATATTTAGAACAGAATAGATTCAAAAACAGGCATAACTGGCATGCTAGGTCCAATGGGGGGAAAAAAAAGCAAGAGGACCATGATGGTCCTATATCGCTCACCTGAGCAAACAGCTTTGCATACTTACTGTTGAAGTTTCAGCCAAGTTTACTGCTCTAAATTTTTTTTTCATCCATCATGATGGCTTGAACTGAATAGTGAAAGAGGATCACCAGAGGAACAATTCTGCTGTTATATTGAAATTGGTCCAGTGGTTTCTGACAAATAGATTTTTAAAATGTCTTATATAGATATATAGGGAAATTAAGCCCCACCCCCTAACGGCCATGTTTTTTGACAAATCATGACAGCTTGAACAAACTTGGTAGAGGGTCACCAAAGGAAAAATCCTGCCAAGTTATATTGAAATCGGTTCAGTGGTTTCTGACAAGAAGATTTTTAAAGTTTTCTATTTAGATATATAGGGAAAATAAGCCCCACCCCTAGCAACCATGTTTTTTGACGAATCATGATTGCTTGAACAATCTTGATAGGGGGTCACCAAAGCAACATTCCTGGCAAGTAATATTAAAATCAGTCAGGTGGTTTCTGACAAGATGAATTTTAAAGTTTTCTATACAGATATATACGGAAAATAAGCCCCGCCCCATGAAGGCCATGTTTTTTGACCTATCATGAGGGCACAATCTTAGTAGAAGGTCACCAAAGCACATTCCTGTCAAGTTACATTGAACTCAATCCAACGGTTTCTTACGAGAAGATTTTTAAAGTTTTCTATATAGGGAAAATATGCTCCGCCCCCTAGCCGCCATGTTTTTTGATGAATCATAACGGCTTGAACAATCTTGGTAGAGGGTCACCAAAGAAACATTCCTGCCAAGTTATATTGAAATCGGTCCATTGGTTTCTGAGAAGAAGATTTTTAAACTTTTCTATATAGATATATTTGGAAAATAAGCCCCTCCCAGTGGTGGCCATTGTTTTTTGACGAATCATGATAACTTGAACAATCTTGGTAGAGGGTCAACAAGGAAAGATTTCTACCAAGTTATAATGAAATCGGTCCAGTGGTTTCTGACAAGAAGATTTTTAAAGTTTTCTATAGAGATATATAGGGAAAATAAGCCCCACCCCCTGGCAGAATTTTTTTTAGACGAATCATGACTGCTTGAACAATCTTGGTAGCAGGTCACCAAAGCAACATTCCTGCCAAGCTATATTGAAATTGGTCCATTGGTTTCTGACAAGAAGATTTTTAAACTTTTCTATATAGATATATAGGGAAATTAAGCCTCCCTCCCCACCCACCACCCGGCGGCAATGTTTTTTTGACAAATCATGATAACTTGAACAATCTTGGTTAAGGGTCAAAAGGAAAGATTTCTGCCAAGTATTAATGAAATCGGTCCAGTGGTTTCTGACAAGAAGATTTTTAAAGTTTTCTATATATATAGGGAAAATAAGCCCCGCCCCCTAGCTGCTATGTTTTTTGACAAATCATGACGGCTTGGACAATCTTGGTAGAGGATCACCAAGGAAACATTTTTGCCTAGTTATATAGAAATCGGTCCAGTGCTTTCTAACATGAAGATTTTTAAAGTTTTCTATATAGATATATAGGGAAACAAGAGGCCAACGGGCCACGGCTCGCTCACCTGAGTCACTGCAGACATGCAGATGTTATGCAACATTTTTCCAATCCTATCATCACAACTAATGAAAAGATCATCATTTGAGCAGTTCTTAGTTTTGAAGAAGAATATATGGGCCTGACAGTCAATGGAGCATGATCATTTGAATAAACCATCAATCACATTTCAACAGTAGGATCAATGTGAAATTTGGTGGAAATTGGCTAAGTGGATTCTGAAGAATCATGATTTTATACATGTAAACAGCACAGTGGCAGAGTAATATAATAAATATAAACAAGATGATGGCCATCTAAGATTTCCAATCAGAACAATTTTAACTACTGTTGATCTACAATTCACTTGAATACTTTCAATATAAATGTATATGGCCCATACAAATGCATGGGGAAGCAAATTTGACCTTGGAGGTAAAAAGGTCAAACGTCAACATAGAACCATCATTTTAGCAATTTTGGTAGCTCTCCTGTCCCCCATAATTTGTGCAAAGATAAGGGCCCAGGGCTTATTTGGTTATGGAGAAGAAGATTTGTAAATTTTTTTTTACCATTATATGGGCATGGCAGCCATTTTGATCAATGGACCATGCCCATTTTAGCAATCTTTCATTCTCCTGCCCAAGGAGGCTCTGCATGAAATTTGAGCAACACTGGCCCGGAGGCTTCAGAGGAAAAGTCATTTGAAATTATCAACATTTTTTCCATACAAATGTATGGGGCCCATACAAATGCATACAGAAGCAAACTTGACCTCGCCGTAAAAAGGTTAAATGTCAATGTATGACAATTATTTTAGCAACCTTGGTAGACCGCCCGTTCCCGATGATATATGCAAACATTCAGCCACATGCCATCCTCGATTTTGGAGAATAACATTTTTAAATGTTTTTTTCCCATATAAATGCATAGGGAAGCAAACGACCTTGCCGTAAAAAGGTCAAATTTTAGCAACTTTGGTAGACCCTCCGTCCCCGATGAATTATGCAAAGATTCAGCCCCAAAGCATCCTCGGTTCTGGAGAAGAAGATTTTTAAATGTTTTTACCATATATGGGCATGGCGGCCATCTTGGTTAATGAACTGCGACCATTTTAGCAATCTTTTGTTCCCCCAACCTAAGGAGGCTCAATATGAAATTTGAGCAAATTTGGCCCAGAGGCTCCAGAGGAGATGTTATTTGAAATTCTGAACATTTTTCCCATATAAATGCATAAGGAAGCAAAATTGACCTTACCGCAAAAAGGTCAAATGTCAATGTACAACCATTATTTTAGCAACTTTGGTAGCCCTCCCATTCCCGATGATATGTGCAAAGATTCAGCCACAAGGCATGCTCGGTTTTGGAGAAGAAGATTTTTAAAGGTTTTTCCCATACAAAAGCATAGGGAAGCAAACTTGACCTTGCCGTAAAAAGGTCAAATGCCAACGTACGACAAATCTTATAATAACTTTGGTAGACCTCTTGTCCCTGATGATTCTTGCAAAGATTCAGCCCCAAGGCATCCTCGGTTATGGAGAAGATTTTTAAAGGTTTTTACCATATATGTGCATGGAGGCCATCTTGGGTCAACGGACCATGACCATTTTAGCAATCTTTCGTTCCCCCATCATAAGGAGGCTCCACATGAAATCTGAGCAAAATTGGCTCAGCGGCTTCAGAGGAGAAGTCATTTGAAAATGTTAATGGACGGAGGAAAAGTGATCACTATAGCTCATCCTGAGCAGAGGTCAGGTGAGTTAAAAAAAAAAGTCCCACCCCCCTGGCGGCCATGGTTTTTGACGTATCATGACGGCTTGAACAATCTTGGTAGAAAGTTACAAAAGAAACATTCCTGCCGTGTTATATTGAAATCGGTCCAGTGGTTTCTGACAAGAAGATTTTTAAACTTTTCTGTATAGATATATAGGGAAAATAAGCCCCGCCCTCTGGTGGCCATGTTTTTTGAGGAATCCAAATGGCTTGAACAATCTTGGTAGAGGATTACTAAAGGAACGTTTCTGTAAAATTATATTGAAATCGGCCCAGTGTTTCTGACAAGAAGCTTTTAAAAGTTTTCCATATAGATATATACATGTAGGAAAAATAAGCTCCGCCCCCTGGCAGCCATGTTTTTTGACGAATCCAGATGGCTTGAACAATCTTGGTACAGGATCATCAAACAAACATTCCTGCAAAATTATATTGAAATCGGTCCAGTGGTTTCTGACAAGAAGATTTTTAAAGTTTTCTATATAGATATAAAGGGAAAATAAGCACGGCCCCTGGCGGCCATGTTTTTTGACGAATCCAAATGGCTTGAACAATCTTGGTAGAGGATCATCAAAGTAACACTCCTGCAAAATTATATTGAAATTGGTCGTACTTTACTGGATGTATTTGGCCAGACAGTCCCGAGCAAACATTGTAAACCCCCATGAGATGCTACAAAATGCGGTGTCACATCAGGGGCTAAACTGTTTGCCACCCATTGAGCTATTTTTAGACAAAACATTCGGTAGTAAATTGTACTTGTTAGCTCACCTGAGCGCAAAGTGCTCATGGTGAACTATTGTGGTCAGTCAATGTCCGTCGTCCGTCATGCGACGTCAACAACTGATTTAAAAGCCTACTCCTACACCCCTGGGCAAATTGACTCGATACTTGGTAGGAAGCATCGGGGTGACTTGTACATCAAAAATAGCTAAAATCATGCCGATCGGAAATCCAAGATGGCCGCCATGGCCGCCATCTTGAAAATGTATTTTTCGCTTCTTCTCCTGAACCGAAAGGCCAATTGACTCCAAACTTTCTAGGAAGCACTGGGGTGACTTGTAGATCAGAAATAGTTAAAATCTTGCCAATCGAAAATCCAAGATGGCCGCCATGGCAGCCATCTTAAATCTATTTTTATCTTCTTCTCCTGAACCGAAAGGCCAATTGACTCCAAACTTGCTAGGAAGCATCGGGGTGACTTGTAGATCAAAACTAGCTAAAATCGTGTTGATCAGAAATCCAAGATGGCCACCATCTTGAAAATCTATTTTTCGCTTCTTCTCCTGAACGGAATGGCCAATTGACTCCAAACTTGCTAAGAAGCATCGGGGTGACTTGTAGATCAAAAATAGCTAAAATCATGCTGATCGGAAATCCAAGATGGCCGCCATGGCAGCCATCTTGAAAATCTATTTTTCGCTTCTTCTCCTGAACCGAAAGGCCAATTGACTCCAAACTTGCTAGGAAGCATAGGGGTGACTTATAGATCAAAAGACGCTAAAATCATTCCAAACGGAAATCCAAGATGGCCACCATGGCGGCCATTTTGAAAATCTATTTTTCGCTTCTTCTCCTGAGCCGAAAGGCCAACTGACTCCAAACTTGGTAGGAAGCATCAGGGTGACTTGTAGATCAAAAATAGCTAAAACCATGCTGATCGGAAGTCCAAGAGGGCCACCCTGGTGGCCATCTTGAAAATCTTTTTTTCGCTTCTTCTCCTAAACCCAAAAGCTAGTTGACTTGAAACTTGGTAGGAAGCATCGGGGTGACTTATAGATTAAAAATGGCTAAAATCGTTCTGATTGGAAATCCAAGATAGCTGCCATGATGGCCATTTTGAAAATGTAGATTTTTCACTTCTTCTCCTGAATCAAAAGGCTTATTGGCTTTAAACTAGGTAGGAAGCATCAGGGTGACCTGTAGATCAAAAATAGATAAAATCATCCCTATCAGAAATCCAAGATGGCCGCTATGACAGCCATCTTTAAAATCTATTTTTCGCTTCTTCTCCTGAATTGAAAGGCCATTTGACTCGAAACTTGGTAGGAAGCATTTAGGTGACTTGTAGATCTAAAATAGCTTAAATTGTTTGGATAGGAAATCCAAGATGGCTGTCATGGCGGCCATCTTGAAACTCTTTTCCTTTCACTTATTTTCCTGAACCAAAGGGCCAGTTAATTTGAAAATTGGTAGGAAGCATCAGGATGACATGTTGATATAAAAATAGCTAAAATCCTTCCGATTGGAAATCCAAGATGGCGGCCATCTTGAAAATCAATTTTTCTTTACTTCTTCTGAACTGAAAGACCATTTATTGACTCGAAACTTGGTAGGAAGCATCAGGGTGACTTGTAGATCAAAAAACGCTCAAATGGTTGCGATAAGAAATCTCAAATTGCGGCTATGGTGGCCATCTTGAAAATCTGTTTTGAACTTTTTCCCCTGAACCGAAAGGGCAATTGACTTAAAGTTCATTGGAAGTATCGAAGTGACTTGTAGATCAACAGTAGCTAAAAGTCATTCTGATTGGAAATCCAAGATGGCTACCATCTTGTTTATGTTTATTATATTTCCCTGCCACTGTGCTGTTTACATGTATAAAATCATGATTCTTCAGAAACCACTTAGGCAATAGCAACCAAATTTCACATTGATCCTACTGTTGAAATGTGATTGAGAGTTTGTTCAAATGATCACGCTCCATTGACTGTCTTGCCATATATAATATTCATCTTAAAAATTAAGAACTGCTTAAAGGATGATCTTTTCATTAGTTGCGATGACAGGATTGGAAAAATGTTACATAACATCTGCATATCTGCACTCACAATGCTACTCAGGTGAGTGGCCCGTGTTCAATTTTATATAAAGTATGGTAAGGAGTTGAGGTGAGTAACCGACCCAGAAATCAAATTTCGGGTAAGGTGTTCACATGCTGTGTTTAAAGGAGTGTAGATATTGATGTAGTGTATGTACAAGAATCTCAGACATGTGACAGACTATTGAAGCGATATATGAGCCTCTTCATGGGATAAAAATCTTATGCCATATGCGAACAACAAAGACACGTGGTTTTTGCTATGCGCAGTCTGATCAGCACCGTTGTTGTTCGCTGTCTAGACAGTAAACAACCTATCAAAACTTTCAAGACTAGCTAATCTGGCACAATGGCCGAGTTAGCCAGTCTACGGCTGAGTAAGCAGGTCTGAGTCTTATTTGGTCGAAAACCTCGGAGACAGGTTTTTCATGTCGTTGCTTATATATTATCTGTACTTTGACAAAGTGCAGGGAGACTTTGTAGCGGCATCACACAGTGCTAAACACAAGCTACAATTGGATTTATTAACGCATAATTTTACTGCAAGCATATTTTATTTTCGGGCTTTTCGTCCTACAGATATATAGATGATGTATTGTCTGAAAAACACAAAATTTGCAGAGTATTTAAAATTCATCTACCGACGTGAACTTGAAATAAAGGAAACAACTGAGACTTCAGCCTCCTCCTCATACTTGGATTGTTATCTCTACATCGACAATGGAAAGCTTACTACTAGGCTTTACGACAAACGGGATGACTTCAATTTTCCAATCGTTAACTTTCCTTTCCTGAGCAGTAATATCCCTTCTGCACCAGCATACGGCGTTTACGTTTCACAGTTAATCCGTTATGCCAGAACCTGTTCAAATTATCAGGACTTCATGGAGCGTGGGAAAGTGTTGAGCCAGGGGTATCAAAAAACCAAACTGGTAGCAACACTTAAGAAGTTCTATGGGAGACATCATGATCTAGTCAATCCCTACAACGTGGCAATTTCCAGAATTGTTTCTGATGTTTTTGCCAGTGACGCGCCATAAGTAGACTTCACAAATCCCGGACATACGCTTCTACCGATATTTCCTTCGTTCAGGCCCATGGGCATGGTGGGCGAAGCTTGCTTACCAAGTAATGCTTACTATCCGCGGACGCCTGATTACACCCTTTGTTCTGGGGTCCATGTCTGTTGGTCTGAACATTCTGATTCGTCATTCGTTTATGGATTTATGATTTTGGATTACGGCTTTGGTACCATGACCGCAACTACTTCAGAAGGGGGAAAATAGGACCTTATGCACATACTCCTTTCAACTTCTTAAACCTCATCGAAATATATTTATATCGGAAAGATTATTAAATCCAGAAAATAGGAGCTAAATTTTGCAGTAAGGAGGGTGTACATGCCGAAAAATTGTTATGCCATGAATTATACGATTTTTGCTTAAAGGATCTGTTTTAAGGTCTTTGTGAACATGTCGCTTTGCGACAAATGTCTTATATTGAATTAATTTTCTCCGTAACACATTATTCAAGTTGATAAAATAATATATAGAGGCTGTTGCATTATGTGAGGGATTTTTACAGATCCCTCATTTATTATTCGGAACTAGCGAAACTATTTGGAACTAGCCAAATCAGTGGAGAACTTCACATTCATCACAAGGGCAGATAACCTAAGGCGAAGGACAAAGTCTTTGGTGTGATATTTCAAGGAAGGCTAGTACTCTGTATCAGCCAATAAAGTCCAAATTTTGATCAGCCACTTATTTGGAAATTATGAAGCATAACTTTACCTGGTTCTAGCCAAATGACTGTATCTGATCAATTGTGCCAGCTTTAGTGTTCAGACAACAAAATTCACTTGCCTACACCTATATGCTTATGTGTGTGCAGAGTTGGAGCATGGACATGTCACTATGACTTTGAGGATTCAAAATGTTCTTGGTATTTTTGCAGCTTATAAAAATTGTCCAGATAATTGAGGAGTGTGGGTAAAAAATATTTCAGTCATTATAAATAAAGATAAAGAGCCTTAAATAAAAGGTTGCATATAAGAATTTAAGAAATAGACAACATAAGCTGTGTAGAGCTTTTAATGCTTATAAGTTCTTTCAACAGCTTGCCCTACTGGGATGTCCAACAGAACCATGATCAAAATCAAGATTTGTGATCTAGTTTGCTAAGTTTTTACTATACATATGTGTACAGTATAATAATTACTGTATTTTTTAAGTCTAGTCCCATATAATTCACATCTTAGAATTTTTTGCTGTTATTATTTAGCCCGGTTTCATGTATTTTCACGTTACTAATGGTAAAACGTTTCATCATAACTACTTACAGAGACAAATGCTGAAAATAATTCTGAAGTCATCTAAATTATTATCTGAGCATTTATTTTATGTACAAATAATGCAGTTCTGTGGATTTGATTTGTGAAAGCATTTGTGTAAACAAGCCAACCATGTTGCCGCCATTTTGAACCAAAAGCCATGTAACTTCGCGTTAATTAAATTTTTGAAAGAAAATCATCATGTAATTGTAATGGGGTACCTAGACTTACCGAAACGAAACCGAAATACCGAAACGAAACCGAAATACCGAAACGGACTATTAAAAATATAGGGAAAGAGTCCAATTTACATTTATGTCACTGGTTTCTGGTTTCGTTTTGGTATTCTTAGTAATTGAAACGCATATGTGCATAAAATAGACACAATGGGACTAATTTTGAAAGAATGAAACAGAGAATTATGTTAACAATGACAAAAAAAAACTTGAGTTAACCGGTTTTATTTATTTATTTATTTTATTTTATTTATTTTTTTTTGTATTACTTTCAAACTTCTAGATTATTATAATAATGGATCATTCATTCAGCAATACACGGCCAACCGAAATCTTAAGCATCAATTGTCTACATAGTTTTCTTCACTACTCTAAGTAATTAAATAAACCTGTTTATTCACGTCGCCTTAGGATGTTAAAGGCACGCGCCAATCTCCTGCCATATAGGCGTTGAAACAGTAGTCTTTAGGTAATGGTCAAATCAATGATTGTGAAGTTCATAGGAGCCATGGTATGAGAAGCCCCGCTTAACTATCTGCGAACAACATAGGTGCCAATCGGCCAACGCATCCGCGCACTCTGATTAGCACCTTGCAGTTCGCTATACATCTTGTTTCTCTCTCTAAAATTTCAGGTAAGGATAAAGTGAATGTGAAGTAAATGCATACGAGCCACGGTATAAGAAACCCTGCTTTACTAATTAATAGCAAACAAAAGAGGCATAGATCAGCCTATGCATCCGCACACTCAGATCAGCACCTTACAGTTCGCTACACTTCTAGTTTTTCAATGTATATTGTCTTCTGAAAAGATGAACCACGGTATGAGATAAAATATCATTAGTAAAAAAAAAAAAAAAATAAAATAAAATAAAAAAAAATATTGATATATAAAATCTATCTATCTATCTGTTTGTCTGTCTGTCCGTCCGACGGTCGGTCTGCGTTCCTTTAATCCTCTAACTAAAACGTTTTTCTATCTATTAGCGGTACTTTAAAGTTCTGATCAAGACAGTTTATCTAAGCCGCGGAATGTGGTTTTAATAATCAATAATGATTACTCTATGTAATGTATGGTCCTCTCGATAATCGGTTAATTGGATTGCAATTAAGTCGCAATCAAGGGAGTGTTAGTGCTTCATACAAACGGCAAGATTAAAAAAAAAAAAAAAAAAAAATGTCCTACATGCGTATGTATTTTGGGTCTTTAAATGGTATTTAAGAATATATTCCGCTAAATCAATGACTAACAGCATTTTCCCTATACTTTAACGGTATTTCGGAAGCGTCACAGTAAATGAGGCTTATTCATTTGCTATTAATTTCCTCATAGTTATTATACTGTATGTATACTGTATGTATGTTTATATATTATATTTATTTGAGAAAATATTTTTATTCATATCGCCGCAAAAGTATTGACAAACAGCATTTTCCCTATATTTTAATGGTCTGTTCCGGTATTTCGGAGGCGTCGCATTATGAATTATAATCATTTGTCATTAATTTCCTCCTAAGTGCAGATTGTATGTATGTATCTATATTATATTTATTTCGGAAACTACTCCGTTATCAATTTAGCCCCAGCATTTACTAACTAACAACATTTTCTATATATTTTTAATAGTCCGTTTCGGTATTTCGGTTTCGTTTCGGTATTTCGGTATCGTTTCGGTAAATCTAGGTACCGATTGTAATGTGATTTTTGCAAATTTTGGCCATTTTCAAAATAAAGTACGGATACCGTATTAATCCGCCTATAAGACGATTTGTTTATAAGACGGGGCTGTTTTTGGGCCCTTCCCAGGCAGGATTTTGCTTTTAATTAATTATAAGATGGGTTAAAAAAGTCGCCTGTCGGAGACATTCCCTGCCACTCAGAAATTCCTAAAGTACATGAAGACATCGGCGATGATTGGTCAGATTTGTAAGTGAATTTATCACAGAGCAGGAATTAAAAAAACTCCCAACACCACCTACAAGCATGCATACCGTATTTAACTGTGTATAACACGCACCTTATTTACCAAGAAAACGTTTATAAAAATCCGATGTGTATTATTTATAGGAACACCAAAATCGGGACAGAAATCACCAAGATAATCGGTCGCGAAAACTCATGACATTCACGATCGCCCGTTAAAAATGCGAAATAGAATGATTGCTATAAGATATTCATGATTTTTTATACCTATCTCGCCCATACCAGGGTTCTGGCAGCTCAAAACAAGCAACTCGATCTGATTTGTAGTAATTTGATATCCTTTTCATGTCCATGCTTTTTTTGTTTAGGCTTTTTTATTTTGCTGATCATGTGATCTCTTCAAAGGGAAACTACTCAAACAGGCATATGCATATGAATCTGTATTGATTACCGGACTTTGACAAGACTCAACCGTAACTTGAATAAATCAGCCTGCACAACTGATTTATTGTAGTTCAAAATAGGAAATAAATTTGGTAGAACATAAATATTGGCACGAACGATCATACATTGAAAAAATAAAAAAGTATTTAAGTTTATGCAATTATTAAAATTATTGATAATAAACAAAACCAACTGGGCTTTTGAGGTAGGTAGATCGGTCATTTGCATTTTATCTTTTATTTTCTTACCACCCAGCTAGCATTCTACGTAAATCTACATCGGGCCGTCATCGGCCCGTCAGCTACCCTGACGGGCCAATGACGGCCCGATATAGATTTACGTAGAATGCTGACTGGGCATATGTTTATCTTTTTTTTTTTTTTCTTTTTTTTTTATTTAAACTTTTCTTCCAACTTACCAAAAAAATTGTTTGAAATAAACAATGTTTAGGATAAAGAAAATCAAACTACCAGCATACATCTGTGCACTTAATTGGTTAATTGGCAGTCAGAATGACAACTAGTCGACTTTAGTTGTTGTTTGCATTGCCCTGAGGCACTGAGTTGATAATTTCACGTCTCAGTTAAGAAAGTGACACAAAGAAGGTGTTAATTATGAGAACACAAAAGAAATAACTATATTTTTATTATCATAGCGTCTGCAGTGGGGAAGCAAAGAACTGCCTACACTACATCAAGTTGCCTGAGGCCCATGGTAACAGAGCTGCACAACGAAAATTCAGTTAGCATTATCGTAAATTCGGCCCGTTTCTACTCTAAACCTTCCGAGTTCGGCCATTTTTAACTCAATCCTAGTGAAATTTGACACTTAGTATCTGGTAACTTTGTAAATAACGCACAGATAAATTCTTCGTGTTTTACATAGAACATCTCTTTTTTTTATTTCAAAACTATTTAGCAAATATTCAGTGCGTGTTATACACGGGTGCGAGTAATACACAGAAAAATTCGGTACTTCACCTACAAAATTACCTTGCTGCTATTTCTGTCAAGGGACGAAGGTAAACATTATATCCTTCTACCGGTTTCGAAGATCGGCATTTTCCGTGACCACGTGGCACCACCGGACTTTGCCGAAAATACCGATATGGCCAAAGATCTTGATTATAAGATGGGTCTGGATTTTTGGGGGCTTTTTTTTTTTTTTGGAAAAATCCCCGTCTTATACGGATTAATACGGTACCTTAGATTTGATATTTTATAGAAAAAATAAGTTAGTCTCAGCTGTAAAAATTGATTTAATAGATATAGGTGTAAATGTCACTAAGGACTGTTATCACCACGGTCAATATATTTCTTTTCTAAGCGGAAATCACAAAACAACAGTGTATTTCTGAAAACAAACCTTGCCCACTAAAGCGTGACTTTGTATTTAAAACATCCAGCAGGTAGGTGGCGCTGCCGTTTATTTTCATTGAGAAATCAGTTTAACGCAATATTGAATTTAACGCGAAAATACATGGAGTATATTACTTTTATTCACACAGACTGTTTAGGCTGACAAAATTAATCAGATAATTGATTAACTGATCTATAAATTCCACAAAAATGATTATCATTACAGATGTCTTATAATCAATGCGACGCCACATTTTGCGGCATCCCATCTGGGTCTACACTGTTTGCTCAGGCCTATTTGACCAAATACATACAGTAAAGTATAACATGGGAAGAGTCCTGCTCAGACAGACAAGTAAATTGACCAAATCTTTTGTGATAAATAATCGATCACAATGACAGGAGTGATAATCGACCAGATTAGCCAGTCTTAGAGTCTATTTATACATTGTATTTGCTGTATGATGATTCTAGCGAATAAAAAGAAAAGAAAAAAAATGCAACAATGTATCCATTTAAAGATACTGCCTCCAGATTTGTGGGACTTTTACCCAACCCGATCACATGATGAACAGGCCCTGCCTAAGGCAACTCTGCCCTGGAGACTATAGGCAGCCCAACTACTTCGCTGGCCCCGATGGGCGGGGGCCGTGGTCTGTGGGTCGTGATTTCTGAATACCCGATAATCAGTGCACACTGGTAATAGGTACCAAGTTACGCTACACTACCGGTCACAGGAGCTTGACATTGGATAATTTCTACTTATAGGGCCTGTCCTTCGAACCTTCGATTATTTCATAATCGTAGGGACAGGCCCTATAAGTAGAAATTAGCAAACGTCAAGCTCCTGTGCTACAGGTTGCCTACATGAAATGCACTTTACGGCATCAGGAATTTTGCTGAAGAACTGAACAAGTATCTGTTGTTGTTTTTCGCGTGCGACACACCATGAATTTCAAAAATGCAGGTAAAAGAAGCTTTCATGTCTGTAGCCTCGCGAAAAATAAACTGTTCGACAGCCGGTAGATTCTAGTAAACAAGCTGGTTGTCATACGACAACACACACAGTTGTCGCAACACCCAGAAGGTCGGAAACCAGACACGATACGTATCGCTGAGCACTTTCATTGGCTGACTGATATCACATGTCTCAGTCGAAACACTCGGTGTTATTCGCTTTAATCATTGCGACTTTTCAGGCCACGGCAAGGGTCCGTACACACAATTCTGTTCTATTCCATACGTGTTATCATTTGACGCCACCGTCGTGGCTGCTTCTTCGCGGCTGCTTCTTCGCAGCCACGAGGCGGTGTCGCTACAAGAAAATGCATCTGTATTATTGCAAGGAAGTATCCATCAAAGAGATGGGATATTTAGTCCTGATTCAAGAGGGCGTCAATGCCTACCATGTTGTTTAGTATTATTGGTGAAAGCTGTACAGAAAAGGATCTGTACCAACAAGTTGAATGTCAACAACATGAATGAAATTCTGTTTGCAGGAGATAAATTATACAAGTATGCAAAAAAAGAATGCCAAGACATATCATGACTATTTAGAGCCATGTGATTTGCCATCTTATTTTTCACTTGACAACCAGCATTATCCTGGAAAGTGAAAAAAAAAAAAAAAAAAAAAAAAAAAAAAAACATTTTCAGGAAATTTAAATATCTTATCCTTAGTGGAGTATCCTTTCCTTGATTTAGAGACAGGATTCGCTATGACTTTCTCATTCAACCCATATGCAGTCTTCATTTGCAACGGCTTTTCTATTGCATTATTGGAACAAGGTGACTGTTTCTACCTTTTTGAGTCACATGCAAGAGCTTCAGATGGAATGCCAAATGTTAATGGCAAAAACATTTTGTTAAAGAAAACAAATATAACTGGCATTTTCCTTACATTTGCGTAGATTGTTTAGTTTTGATAATTCCTTTACTACAACAGCGGTGAGTCAGTTTGATTTGCATTCGCTCTGTATATCTCATGTTTGCAGGGAGACCATAAAATGATACCAATGAGCTGGGTTTCAAATTTGTGACATAACTACCTATCCTCCTTTACAAGAATGTATTTCATTTGAGTTGTGTCCATCACAGCCTTATGCTTCCTCCCAGCTTGCTGACAGCTTAAATGAACACGGTTCCGCATTACTTGATTCACCCCTTATATGTGAAGAATTGCAAACCTCCCTGAATAAGAAACTTAAGTTAAGTGACACATCAAAAGATGGTTTGAGCAGTAAGAAATTTAAAAACAAAGAAAGTGCTATAGTCACACAGTTTCACAAGTTGGTGTCTTGTGGTCCCCAGTACATATGTACAAGTTGTTGTCAAACATTTTTCAGACATTCTGATGTTAAATTTGATATTCAGGGTCTAAAGCCCGAGATGAAAAGACTGTACATTAGGACATAAAAGTGTGGAGGATAAGGAATGGATCTGTCAACAATGTGCTAATAGTTTGAAGAAAAATAACTTGAACAAATATCTTCCTTTTTGTCAAGCCCGCTTGCGCTGAGCAAGACATAGTCACCATAGCTGCATTTAAGTGTATATTAGTGAGTCCATCCGTATTTGTCCGTCCTAGCTAGAAATTTTGCATGCAGAATCATCTTTCAGTGTAGTTTGAAATTTCTCAAAGACTTGGCCTTGAGGTCAGATTTGTCAAGGACATGCACTTACCAGCAGAATTTAAGAGTTTTTAAAGATAGTCTTCTATTCAGGAAGTGCAATGCCCAGATGGTTGATATATTCCATAGAGCTCCATCTTATCGTATAGTATTGGTAGCATTGGAATGTCGTCTATCTTCTTTGCATGTATTGTGTAAAATTGCATAGAAGATACACAGCACTCCATTAGTACTTTACAAGCTAGCAGACTCTTAGGACTATCAGTCCTTTGATTTATGTTTTCGCTTTGATGCATTGACTGAGTTGGGAGCCTTTACGCGAACCGAATTTTTATGTGTTTCTATATTAAGAGTAGCATCGGGACCCAGGGTGAAGTTAGCTAGCTGTAAAAGTGCTTTAAACCTTACGGTGGTTTGCTCTACTGACTGTTCAAAGGCGGTGGTCCCGGTGTTAGTCTTACTCTTTCTTGCTTTGTGGTTTATTCTACGAGGCCATTTGTTTTATGTCTTTCCGTGTGTCATTTTGTTCTTGTGTTTTTAAGTCCTTTTAGTATTGCGATTACCTCGCTTGGGGAAGAGAGAGCTAATCTTAGTGCTTTTCGTACGTTTGTTCAATTTGTGCTTGTTTGGATTTGTCGGTTTCCTCTTCCTCTTGGGGTCTGGGAAGGGCTGCGTTTTGTGATTGTGGCACTCCCTGGACTTTTCTCTTACTTTTTTTTTTCAAGCAAAATCCATAAAGCCTAGAGAAGAAGGTATATATACAACTAAAGAGGAATATTGTTGCAAACATTATTTATTTTAGTTTTGAATTATTAAGCAAGACTTTATAAATATTCAAAATGGCGGAACCCATAAAAGCAATTTTTCCTATTATCTCCCATGTCAGATAAAGTGCAAGGTATACCAAATTTTAACAAGGCCCTTCTAATTGGAATACTCTGAATTTTTCAAATTCTTTAGTTGACATTTAATTATTTTTAAATTTATTTGGCCATATCACGTAAAAAGAAATACACATTGTATACTTTATTGCACAAAAATGTTTATTTTTTTAGCAAAATAAGAAACAAATAATGTATACCCCTGTAAATTCCATTTTTACTATATAAAAGTGGAGTGAAAAGGGGTCAAAATTATATAGGCGTGTTTTCGTGATGGTGATCAAATTTGCATCAAAATGCATGGATTGTCAAGCTTTTTCATCTCAGATACAATCTTCACCAACATTGCTTTTCCCTACAAACCGTTTACAGATTAACCCATTTATGCCCAGTGAACTCTTATTTCTCAACTCTTTGGACCGATTCATTTGCAATAGAAGGGGAATCTAGTTATCTTTTATTGTTTCCACGTTTTATAGAAATTCCTGTACTTGATGCAAACAGTATAGACCTTAATCAGACGCCGCGTTCTGATCTGGGTCTTCATTGTCCGCCAATGTCCCTTTTATGGGACGCTAGGCATAAATTGGTTAAAGACCATAAATTCACAATATAGTAATTCTTGCAATGCAGCTTTATCACTTTAGAAATACTCACAACCTGAAATTGAAAAAAAAAAAAAAAAAAAATATATATTATAACGTAGGCCCAGGTTACTAATCATTAAATAGGTCTTGCATTACGAAAACATGGCTATTCAAATATACTGAAAATTTTCCCACCAAAAAATGAAAATTTTCAGATAAAAAATTTTGATATTTTTTCATATTTCTGCTCAAAACATAGATTGTGGGTACTCTTTAGAACCGCCTCGGCGAGGCGGTTCTAACGAGTACCACAATCTATGTTTTTGAGCAGAAATAAGAAAAATAATGTATACCCCTGTAAACCCCAGTTTTACTATATAAAAGTGGGGTTTAAGGGGGTCTAAATTATATAGGCTTGTTTTCGTGATGATTATAATTTTGCAGAATTCTGTTTTATAGTTATAGCGAGTTTGAAAGGATTGTTTACCTTGAAGTAATAATAACACGTATTTTTTAGACATTTTATGCTTTCAGATGCACTAAATGATTCAGCATTTGCAAAGCACAGACATATCTCCTTTTGATTAACGCCATTCTTTTTAGTTCCCAAGAAGCTGAAGCCATTCCACTAAATATCAATTTATGATTCTTCATCCGATGAGGAAGACGACGACGACGACGATGATGATGATTTATCTTTCTCCGGGAGACAGACCACCAAAGACGAACATGCGATTTTGGCGCCATAGTGACCCGCCCAACCACAATTGTCTTTACCGCCATGGGTATACTCCACAAATCTGACACCTGGACCATAGCCAGAGAAACTCTCGCTCACCTGAAACAATTAGATAAACGTGTACACATAAGTATAGCCTGGCTTTTAAGGGGAAGGGATTCACTTTCAAGGAAGAAACTCTCAAAATCGTTTTTGTCTCCCTTCTGAAAAGAGGTCTTATCTAAAAGATAAAAAAAATTGCACCCCCCACCCCCCAGTTTCAGACGGGGGCAAAATAATATCTATCAAGGAAGATAAATACATGTTTTTTGCCTCTTTTCTGAAAAAAGGGTCTTCTTGAAAAGAAAAGAATTTGCTACCATCGGGAGCAAATTCTTTCCTTTTTAAAGTAAACCCTTTTTCAGGAGGGTTCTGATGCACAGAGACAAACGTTAAAGTCACAAGAGACGTTTTCTTTATAAAATGGTGGAAAATCTAGCAAGTGTAGAAGATCTAGCCAGCCCTATAAATACGCAGCTATGGAAGACACTTCGACAATCCTGGCATACATATAGGAAGGGATCCTTCTTGTCATAGTGCCCAAAATATCTTGGCACTTTTACTCCTTATGCATGACACCTACTCCGCTTTCATCAGCTTTCAGAAAGTTAGTTTTTGTTTGTTTGGCGCTTTACAGAGAAAAAAAGCTGAAATATGTAGTCATGATTTAATGCAGAACCAGAGCTCCACAACATCAATGCACATACCAAGTAATTGTCCAGAAACGAAAATACGGGTGTGGTGGGCAGATATCTCTGCAGATTACTCCGTCAAAAATTGATGAAATCTGTCCATTAGCAATCCCATAACAGACCTCACCAATATCAATGCACACATCAAGTTTGGTGAAAATCCATTGATACTTACTAGAGTTATTGTCTGGAAACGAAAATACGGAAGTGTGGCGGAACTGTCCAATATTGACGCAATTTACCCATTAGCCATCCCAAAACAGATCTGCACAATATCAATACTCATATGCTAGTTTGGAGAAATCCATTGATATTTACTGGTTATCATCTAGAAACGAAATATGGACGGACGGACGTACGTACGACAGACGGACGGACACACGGACTTTCAACCTGAAACATAATATCCGCTATCGTGTGTCGGAGTATAAAAATGAGCAAAGAAAAGTAAAAAAAAATATTTTCTTATATATAAAATAAAAAAAACTCTTTTACTAGAGAAATGGCACAAGTCAGACCAATTTTGGGTCGTAAATTTAATTTTAGGGTAAATATGTGTTTACAAAGCAGAGAAAATGAAAGGACAAATGGTTTCTGGTAAGATATAGTCGATCAGAACAAAATATTTTCATTTATAATAAAATGCCAAAAAAACAAAAAAACAAAAAAAAAACAAACAAAAAAAAACAAAAAACAAAACAAAACAAAAAAAAAAAAAAAAAAAAAAAAAAAACATCTTTCGAGGTGATACCGAGAGGGCAGTAAACTTTGAATAAGCCTGTTATAGTTCCTGATAATGCGCCTGACTGGCAGAATAACAAGGGAGTGTAGAACCTGATCAAACTGCTTTTTAGATCTTGTTCTGGGATTTCTTAGCAGTTTTTGTATGATTTAATTTAAAAGTCGTAAATACAAATATTTAGTGTGGGTGCCTATTAAAATCATCTCGCCAAGGTGATTCTAGTGCATACCTGAAGTATGTGTATCATATATTCAGCAGTATGTAAGTTGTGTTTCTCAGAGAGAGAGAGTAAGATAGACAGACAGAGAGAATTTACCATGTACTCAGCAGTGAATATATGTTACATTGCTTAGAGAGAGAGAGAGAGAGAGACTTTACTATATATTCAGCTATGTGTAAATTAAGTTACATATTTCTCAGAGAGAGAGAGAGAAAGAGAGAGACACATAGAGTTTACCATTTGTTTCGGCCAAGCACTCCTACCTTCGAATATCAGCCTTGGCAGATATCGCATAGCTTGTACGTATATATTCAATCTCTGACAACTGCGTCAGGGAGTCGACTCTTTGGCTCAGTGGTTAGAGCATTGGATTTTTATCTGGACAGACCGGGTTCGAATCCCACGGAAGGCGGGAAACTTTTTCAGCTATGATTCATTCGTAAGACATGTGTACAAGCAGTGTAAAAGTTGAACTTCTTAGACAGAGAGAGAGAGAGAGAGAGAGAGATAGAGAGATGGATGCATGATAGATTATTACTTGGAACCAATCTCCTGAGGCATCCTTTCCTTCACGAATTTCTCTTTTGTCTATTTCTTCCATGTCTCCATTCACCAAGCGAACTTTGAGCCAGTATTCACAGCCAGCGTCGCTTCGACATCCAAACCTATACAGAAAACAAATAGCAAGATAGCATTATTTCTTCTATGTAGGAACAGTTTTGGTCTTCTCAAAGCAAGTCGTAACACTATTCGTCTTAACATTATTCGTTCTATGTGGAAACAGTTTGGTCTTCTCAAAGCATGTCATAACACTATTCGTTCTATGTGGGAACAGTTTGATCTTCTCAAAGCAAATCGTATCATTATTCGTTCCATGTGAGAACAATTTTAGGCTTCTCGAAGCATCGTAACATTATTCGTTCTATTGGGAATAATTTTGGTCTTCTCAAAACTGGTTTAATACCATTCGTTCTATGTGGGAACAGTTTTGGTATTTGCAAAGCAATTCGTAACATTCTTCATTTTATTTGGGGACTTTTTAAGTTTTTCTCAAATAGCTTATAAAAGAAATGACTCCTGAAAGTAATGGAAACACTAACAAAACTAAATTACGTTATTCGTTCTATGTTGGGAACAGTTTTTGTCTTCCCAAAGCAAGTCGTAATATTATTCGTTCTGTGTGGGATTTTTTTATCTTCTCAAAGCAAGTCGTAACTTTATTAGTTCTAATGGGAAATACATTTAGCCTTCTCAAAACTAATAATAATACAATTCGTTCTAAGTGGGAACGGTTTTGGTTTTCTCAAAGCAAGTCGTAAAATTATTTTTTTCATGTGGGCACATTTTTAGTCATCTCAAGTAGTTTATAGAAGGAATGACCCCTGAAAGTAATGAATATACATTTAGATGACTAAAACCAGCTGAAAGGTCAAGTTTTCTGAGCCAGATTACCTACTTTGTGTCAATTAGACCACATCAAAGCAAGTCGTAATATTGTCAATTCTGTGTGAGAATAGTTTTAGTCTTGTCAAAATAAGTAGTAACATTATATATTTTATGTGCAAACAGTTTTGGTCTTCCCAAAGCAAGTCATCACATTATTCGTTCTATTTGGGAACAGTTTTGATCATCTAAAAGCAAGTCGTAACAATATTAGTTTTATGTGGGAGTGTTTTTGGTCATTTAAAAGCAAGTCGAAAATCATTCGTTCTGTGTGGGAATGTTTTTTTTTTTTTTTTGTCTTCTTATAAAGAAATGGCTCTTGTAACTAATGAACACACTAACAGAACTGAAAAAAATGAAGTGTGAAATATTCTGGGCAAAAACATGTTTGGCCTTTTCAAAGTAAGTTGTAATATTATTCATTTTATACGGGAATAATTTTTATGCCGCAACTTAAAAGATGCTGGAGGGGCGTATTACTTCTGGCTCGTTCGTCCGTCCGCAAATGCGTCCATGCATTACGCTTTTTTATGAATAGCATAACTTCTGAACCCTGCATGCTAAGATTTTGAAATTTCATATATGGATTCCTCATGACAAAATATCTGATACATATTTTTTGTCTTATCGGGTTTATGCCCCTTTCCTGAGTTATGGCCATTTGAAAAAAAAAATTGAATGAAATCTTGTCAGCAAAATGTCTCAAAAAGTATTGAAGCTAGAGCCTTGAAATTTGAGGAATAGAGTGGTTGCAACGAGTAAATGACTTGATGAATCTTTGAATAAATTATGAAAAATACTTCTCAAGTTATAGCCCTTTGTCATTTTTGGCATTTTTACATTGCTGAATTTTTGATGCATAACAGTACTTTTGAGCAGTGCAAGCTAGGGTTTTGAAATTTCATATATGGATTCCTCATGAAAAAATAGCTGACACGTATTTTTTTCTTATCAGGATTATGCCCCTTTCCTGAGTTATGGTCGTTTGAAAAAATACGGATGAAATCTTGTCAGCACAATATCTCAAAAACTATTAAAGCTAGAGCCTTGAAACATTTGAACAGATACTGCCAGATACTTCTTGAGTTGTAGTCAATTTGTTTTTTCTTTTCTGTCGGAGTTTTCATGGTGGAATAATGCCCCTTTCAAACTTAGGCCAATGAAAATCTTGTAAGCAAAATATCTAAGGACCCACTTGAGTTAGGCGCATGCAATTTTGCAAGAGTTTGGAACCAAGTAGACGACCTGATCAAATTTTGGTCGGAGTTATGTTCCTTTTCAGCTTTGGCATTTTGTATCAACAAGCATATAGTTGGGGGCACAGTGTTTTGCAAACACATTTCTACTTATTTTTTCAAAGCAAGCCATAACATTATTCGTTCTATGAGGGGACGGTTTTGATCTTCTCAAAGCAACTGGTAATATTATGTCACAAAGGTTATTTCATGACAAATAATTATTTCACTTTCATTTAGGTAGTTTCTATTTAACAGTCTGTGATACGCTACCTTAAAGTGTAAAGTGAAAGTATCCTTCACCTACATAGGGAAACCCGGGACTCCTCTGTGTAGTATTTAACTCGTGTGTAATGATAACTTTATTTACTCCCTAATTTCTATTCTTAGTGTGTGACGTCAGGGTGATTACTAACACAAATAACCAATAGATGTCGCTGTTGTTTATGCATCTGTATTTTATGCGCGCTCCTTGCATTCAGCCGGCGGCCATCTTAGTGGTAGAAGGCCATTCTCCATTCAACAGAGAAATTATAAAAAACATTCACCTTCTGACATTTATATCTTCACTGATATTCACAGGAATGAATTTATCATACAGCCAGGACACCTTTTAAAACCGAGATTTCAAAAAGAGTCTTCGTTTTCTTTATCTGCCCTGACTACCAGGCTATACGACAATGGAGCCCAACTAATGGTGGAATCCAGCATATAGGTGTACCTGGCTATACCAATGCCTGCTGTACAGAAATCATTATGGATTCTGTTTGTCATCATTCATCATCATCATCATCATCATCATCATCTATGTGAGAACAGTTTCGGTCTTCTCAAACCAAGTCCTAATATTGAGGCCCGCCCAGAGGAGTATTTGTTCCCTTGTTCCACTGAAATAAACCGGAATTTTCCATTAATACCCAAAATAAAAGTCTTGATTTCTTGTGTTCCCTGTTCCACAAAATAGCCCTTGTTTCCCTGTCCCTTTCATTTTTAGACTTTTGTTCCCTTGTTTCCCTAAAAAAATGGTCTTGTCCCCCTATTCCCCCAAACCCCTGCGAGGGCCTCAATATTTTTCATTCTATGTGGGAACTGTTTTTCATTCTATGTGGGAACTATGTGCAGTATCTGTTCCCTTGTTCCACTGAAATAAACCGGCATTTTTCCTTAATACCCAAAATCAAAATCTTGACTTCCTATGTTCCCTGTTCCACAAAATAGCCTTTGTTTCCATGTCCCCTTCATTTTTAGACTTTTGTTCCCTTGTTTTCCTAAAAATGGTCTTGTCCGCCTATTTCCCCAAACCCCTGGGAGGGCCTCAATATTTTTCATTCTATGTGGGAACTGTTTTTGTCTTCACCAAACCAGAATATTATTCATTCTACGTGGGACGCAGTCTTCTCAAAGCAAGTCGTAACATTATTCGTTCTATGAGGGAACAGTTTTGATTTTCTCAAAGGCAGTCGAAACATGATTTGTTCTTTGGTCCGATGTGGGAACAGTTATGGTATTCTCAAAGCGAGTAACAATATCATTTCTTCTATGTTTAATATCAGCAAAGATCGAAGTCTGGGCTTTACCATTTAGGTCTGGCTTAGCACTTATTACAATGAACCCTCGTTACAACGACAGCATTTGTTCCCAAAGAGGTTGCAATTAAAATGACTTTGCTGTTGTACTGAATACTTGATGAGCAGACTATTATGTAAGAAAGGTCTTGTTTTGTTCTGATTTCTTCATAAAACATATACTTTGGATATTTGTTAGAATCGCCTCGGTGAGGCGATTCTAACAAATATCAAAAACATATGTTCCTTTAAAGTATTCAATACAATATCTTCGCATAATTTGTGACTATAATTGTTACCTCATAAGCGAAGATTTCGTGACAGTCAAATTGTCATTATAATGAATTTTGTCGTTGTATCGAGTGTCGGTATAAAGAGGGTTGACTGTACTTACCATTCAGAGACTTTAATTTCTGGCTGCACTTCATCCATCATGTCCGGGTCCAAACCTTCAAATCCCAGATCTATTGTCTGAGTCTTTTCACAGGGTCCGTAGGATGTTGCCCAACACCTGTTCTCTAATAGATCAGAAACCATTTCACCCTTACCACTCTCTAGGCTATTTCAGCAGACGACAAAATGATGACACTTTTCTTATTTGTCTTCCCCAGAAAACAGGCCATAAGATTTAATGCAAATTGTCTCCATGAAATATCAAACATGTTTTCAAGAAAAAAAAATCAGAAAAAAAAAAAATCAAAATTTCGTATGCTGAAATTCTTACCCAGAGTGCTAGACGTAAAGTATGTATATCAAATCTTACAGTACTCAAACTATTATGTTATGATGTACTATATAAGATTTTTAATTCTTTTAAATATCATTATTTTCATGTTTACTGCAAGTCTCTGTAGAACTTTCTGGAAAATCATGTTTACAGTAACAAGTTGTTTATATTCCTTTTAGAACTTTCCAAAAGGAATATTCTAGATTAAGCTATTTTTTTGGCATGTCATAGAACGTTTTGAATATTCTTTACTAAAACTGGAAAAGGAGTGATGCCTCTAGCAAATTCTTTCTTTAGAATGTTCTTTCATAATATATAAGGGGAAATATTTTCATATGGACATCTTTGTACACTTTCATTTGAAATTATTCTATAATGGATTACTTTAATATTTTTTTCATATTGGAAATAAACTTTGAATTCAGGGACTTCAAATTGTGGAATCAGAAACTGTTATTCAAAGGATTTGTTTTATAAATTCTTGTGGATTATTTCTCAGGGACTTTGTGAAAACAAAAACTTGAAAGGTTCTGTTTACTTATATTTCTTCTGTTTTGCACATTGTCTTATTTTTTTGTTGTTAATAAATATTGTTAACAATTTAAAAGATATTTGCTTGTTTCATTTTCAATTCTTTCTCGTTACGCCTGCTCGTAAAAAAAATGAGGGCTCGTCCGGGATCAAGTATTTTCTTGTCGCCTAAACAAGTTTGAACTTAAAAAAAAAACAAGTATCGACTTTTGAAAATATAAATAAATAAATAAAAATCTTAGTTTGATAAACTTAATTGATAAAAACCTGCAAAATCCTAATCAGTCATTTGACCTTTCATAGCTGCGACTTTGCAGCAGCTGTTTAATTTGGCCAAAAAGTCTGACTTGATGGACATTGCTGCTCATTATAAAATGACTTCCGCCAACAAGTCCATGTTAAACAGGAAATAAAAAACATTCTGGGTCAATTTTGGGTTGATAAGGAAATACTTTATTCTTATGCTTTGTCTCTTGTTCGCGTTACAAAGACAGGTTTGCAAATGCGAGAGCTTGATATTCAGAAACAAATTGAGTTTGAAAAAATAAGATTAGAGCAAGAAAAACTTAAAACTGAACTAGGAAAAGAAAAAAAATAGAAATAGAAGAAAAAGAAAGAGAGAGACAATTTAATTTTTAGAATGAAAGAATTA
Organism: Anodontia alba; assembly: GCA_964016985.1. Taxonomy (NCBI): domain Eukaryota; kingdom Metazoa; phylum Mollusca; class Bivalvia; order Lucinida; family Lucinidae; genus Anodontia; species Anodontia alba. The sequence goes on from OZ024836.1 coordinate 5,502,178, forward strand.
GAAATGGAAAACAAGACAATAAAAACGCAACCTTTAGACTTTAGCGTTCATTTTGATGTTATCAAACACATCAGAGTAGTTTCCTCCATTTAAAGAAAAAGAAGTTGACAATTTTTTTTCTTCATTTTGAAAAAGTAGCTGAAAATTTAAAATGGCCAAGGGAGCCTTGAACTTTGCTTTTGCAAAGTGTTATAACTGGGAAGGGTTGAGAAATGTACACTCAACTAACTGTCGAGCAGAGGTCCAATTATGATATAGTAAAGGAATTAATTCTTAATGCTTATGAGTTGGTCCCTGAGGCTCGCAGGCAAAACATAAGGAATTGTAAGAAAGAAAATGAACAGACTTATGTAGAATTTGCAAGAACTAAAGAACAGTTATTTGATAGGTGGTGATAGGTGGTGTTCTTCGAAGAAAATTGGCCCGGATCTTAAAAAAACTTAGACAACTCATGCTTGTGGAAGAATTCAAAAGGTGCATAAGTTCAGACATTAAGTCCTTTTTAGATGAAAAACAAGTTGAAAAAAAAAGCTAAGAGAAAAGTGCAGGGAGTGCCACAATCACAAACCAAAGCCCTTCCTAGACACCAAGAGGAAGAGGAAACCAACAAATCCAAACAAGCTGAAATAATAACACCATTAAATGAATGTAAGTGGAAAAAAAAAGGGTAAGAAAAAACTCCAGGGAGTGCCACAATCACAAGCCGCAGCCCTTCCCAGACATAAAGAGAAAGAGGAAACAGACAAAACAAGTGTAAATCGAACAAATGTACGAAAAGCACTAAGATTAGCCCTCTCTTCCCCAAGCGAGGTAATCACAATGCTCAAAGGCCTGAAAAAACACAAGAACAAAAGAACACAGAGCTGCAGCCCACTTGTAGACGATTATGCTTTAACACTTAAGTTTTCCTTTTTTAATAAGTCAAACCCTTCCCACAATCAGGACGAAAACCTAGTCCTAGTAATCCATTTGACAGTTATAGCCAAACGTTTTCTGCCAAACCAAACCTTCTGGTGAATTTTATGCTGACTTAATGTACAGATTTAGAAAAATCGTGGGAAGAGCGAATCAGAAAACTAATTAACCGTTATAAAAGAACTGGCTATAGCCTGGATATTATGCGACAGACTGCATACCTAGTTCTAAACCCAATCACCGAAAGGCCAATTAACTCCAAACTTGCAAGGAAGCACCGGGGTGACTTATAGATCAAAAATAGTTAAAATCGTGCCGATCGGAAATCCAAGATGGCCGCCATGGCAGCCATCTTGAAAATCTATTTTTCGCTTCTTCTCCTAAACCCAAAAGTCAATTGACTCCAAACTTGGTAAGAGCATCGGGGTGGCTTGTAGATCAAAAATAGCTAAAATCGTGCCGTTCGGAAATCCAAGATGGCCGCCATGGCAGCCATCTTGAAAATCTATTTTTCGCTTCTTCTCCTAACCCCAAAAGCCAATTGACTCAAAACTCGGTAGGAAGCATTGGGGTGACTTATAGATCAAAAATATCTTGTAGCTAAAATCGTTCCGATTGGAAATCCAAGATGGCCATCATGGCAGCCACCTTGAAAATCTATTTTTCGCTTCTTCTCCTGAACCAAAAGGCCAACTGACTCCAGACTTGCTAGGAAATATCGGGGTGACTTGTAGATCAAAAATAGCTAAAATCGTGCTGATCGGAAATCCAAGATGGCCGCCATGGCAAACATCTTGAAAATCTATTTTTCGCTTCTTCTCCTAAACCCAAAAGCCAAAAGATCAATAATAGTTAAATCGTTCCAATTTGAAATCCAAGATGGCCGCCATGGCGGCCATCTTGAAAATCTATTTTTCGCTTCTTCACCTGAACCGAAAGGCTTATTGACTTTAAACTAGGCACGAAGCATCGGGGTGACTTGTAGATAAAAAATAGCTAAAATCGTGCCGATTGGAAATCCAAGATGGCCGCCATGGCAGCCATCTTGAAAATCTATTTTTCGCTACTTCTCCTAAACCCAAAAGACTCCAAACTTGGTAGGAAGCATTGGGGTGACCTGTAGATCAAAAATAGCTAAATCGTTCTGATTGGAAATCCAAGATGGCTGCCATGGCAGCCATCTTGAAAATCTATTTTGTGCTTCTTCTTCTGAACCGGAAGGCTTATTGACTTTAAACTAGGTAGGAAGCATCGGGTGACTTGTAGATCAAAAATAGTTAAAATCATGCCAATCAGAAATCCAAGATGGCGGCATGGTGCCAGCTTGAAAGTCTATTTTTCGCTTCTTCTCCCAAACCTAAAAGCCAATTGACTCCAAACTTGGTAGGAAGCATTGGGGTGACTTATAGATCAAAAATAGTTAAAATCGTTCCGATCGGAAATCGAAGATGGCCGCCATGGCAGCCATCTTGAAAATCTATTTTTCGCTTCTTCTCCTGAACCGAAAGGCCAATTGACTCCAAACTTGCTAGGAAGCATCGGGGTGACTTGTAGATCAAATGTAGCTAAAATCGTGCTGATCGGAGATCCAAGATGGCCGCCATGGCAGCCATCGTGAAAATCTATTTTTCGCTTCTTCTCCTGAATCGAAAGGCTTATTGACTTTAAACTAGGCAGGAAGCATCGGGATGACGTGTTGATCAAAAATAGCTTAAATCGTGCCGATCGGAAATCCAAGATGGCCGCCATGGCAGCCATCTTGAAAATCTATTTTTCGCTTCTTCTCCTAAAGCTAAAAGCCAATTGACTCCAAACTTGGTAGGAAGCATTGGGGCGACTTATAGATCAAAAATAGCTAAAATCGTTCCGATCGGAAATCCAAGATGGCCGCCATGGCAGCCATCTTGAAAATCTATTTTTCCTTTCTTCTCCTGAACTGAAAGGCTTATTGACTTTAAACTAGGTAGGATGCATCGGGGTGACTTGTAGATGAAAAATAGCTAAAATCGTGCCGATCGGAAATCCAAGATGGCCGCCATGGCAGCCATCTTGAAAATCTATTTTTCGCTTCTTCTCCTAAAGCTAAAAGCCAATTGACTCCAAACTTGGTAGGAAGCATTGGGGCGACTTATAGATCAAAAATAGCTAAAATCGTTCCGATCGGAAATCCAAGATGGCCGCCATGGCAGCCATCTTGAAAATCTATTTTTCGCTTCTTCTCCTGAACTGAAAGGCTTATTGACTTTAAACTAGGTAGGATGTATCGGGGTGACTTGTAGATCAAAAATAGCTAAAATCGTGCCGATCGGAAATCCAAGATGGCAACCATGGCGGCCAATCTTGAAAATCTATTTTTCACTTTTTCTCCTTAATCCAAAAGCCAACTGACCCCAAACTTGGTAGGAAGCATTGGGGTGACTAATAGATCAAAAATAGCAAAAATCGTCCCTATCGGAAATCCAAGATGGCCACCATGGTGGCCATCTTGAAAATCTATTTTTCGCTTCTTCTTCTGAACTGAAAGGCCAGTTGACTCGAAACTTGGTAGGAAGCATTATGATGATTTGTAGATCAAAAATAGCTAAAATCGTCCCGATCGGAAATCCAAGGTGGCTGCCTTGGCGGCCATCTTGAAAATCTATTTTCCGCTGCTTCTCCTAAACTGAAATTGACAACTGACTCGAAACTTGGTAGGAAGCATCAGGTTGTCTTATAGGTCAAAAATAGCTAAATTCTTTCTGATCGGAATTTCAAGATGCCTGCCATGGCGGCCATCTTGAAAATCTATTTTTCGCTTTTCTCCGGAATCGAAAGGCTTTTTGACTTAAACTTGGTAGGAAGCATCGGGGTGACTTGTAGATCAAAAATAGCTTAAATCGTCCCTATTAGAAATCCAAGATGGCCGCCATCTTGTTTTATATATACTTATATGGGAAAAACCTTTAAAAATATTTTTGTCTGAAACCGGAAGGCCGTGGCCTTTGATATTTGGTTACATAGCTTCATCTTGTTCACATGCCTATTCAACAATAAGGCACCATGCGATCATGCTTCTGTCCAGCACCCCCAGCCTGTCATCCGAAAACATTCTTTTCAACAAATTTTAAACATACATAGTCCTATGAAGAGAAATCATAGTCTTTTAGAATATACTAGAGACAATGACACTCAGGTGAGCGAATTAGGGCCCTCTGGGCCCACTAGTTCATTTATTTATTTTCATTTTTGACGTTTGCTAAAGTTGTGACTATCGCTTTTAGGGATTACATGGATACTTTTCAGATGAGGTTTTACGTTCCAGCCAACCCATTAGGATCATGTCGAGTGCAGTCAGTTTAGTTACTACGTGGCTGAGCTGGGGTTTGAACAGGGATCTGCATTTTTGTGAAGCCTATTTGTGAAAGGTAATACTTGGTTATAATGTTGAGCAGTCCATCCTTAGAAAAAAAGCATTAAACCAGTTCATGACCTTTCAAAAAGCGCTTCCGGGAATGGCAAACATTAAGATTGTCTACCCTATTGGGTTTGTTTGTTTGTTGTGTTGAGGTTTTACGGCCCAGTCAACCCAATGGGGTCATGTCGAGCGCCGTCAGTTTACCTAACCACACGTTTACTGGACAGGCTTAGTCCTCTAAGCGGTTAACCAGTATTGTGCACATTCTTTCGCCAGAAACTGACAACTGCCCTTCTTGAAATAGCGGAAGGGAGAGAATGACCGTAGAAAATATTTCATGATCAATCTCAACGAAAGAATATTGCCGACCTCGGCGGGGGTTGATTTTTGTTTGTGTTGAGGTTTTACGGCCCAGTCAACCCAATGGGGTCATGTCGAGCGCGGTCAGTTTACCTAACCACACATTTACTGGGCAGGCTTAGTCCTCTAAGCGGTTAACCAGTATAGTGCATCGGCGGGGATTGAACCCGCGACCTCCTGGTCTCCAGTCGGACGGCGCATCCAACTGAGCCACCGAGGCCGGGTACCCCATTGGGTATTTGTTATTTGGGGTACCGTTCCAAGGCGGTTCCTTTGTTACAGTTACTTTTTTGTTTGGGCTTCGGTGGTTTATTTTACTACACTGCAGCTGGTGTTAGTGCTGTGTGGCGGCAGTAGAACGTCTCCCCGTTCTTCACCACAGTGCAGATTATATTTCGTTTCCTTTGGGATCATTTAGCACATTGTGGTATTTTTGAAGATGGCATTCTGCTCATGTGTACGCTAGATTTGTTTGTTTGTGTTGAGGTTTTACGGCCCAGTCAACCGAATGGGGTCATGTCGAGCGCGGTCAGTTTACCTAACCACACGTTTACCGGGCAGGCTTAGTCCTCTAAGCAGTTAACCAGTATTGTGCACATTCTTTCGCCAGAAACTGACAACTGCCCTTCTTGAATCAGCGGAAGGGAGAGAATAACCGTAGAAAATATTTCATGATCAATCTCCACGAAAGAATGTTGCCGACCTCGGCGGGGGTTGAACCCGCGACCTCCTGGTCTCCAGTTGGACGGCGCATCCAACTGAGCCACCGAGGCCGGCTTGTGTACGCTAGAGGGCGTAAGCAGTGTTACAAACTTCATTACTGCTTATGAAGAGTCTGAATAAAACCGAGACTCCCGTTTTCTAATCCGTAGTGTGTTCTTGTTTCCAAAGGCAATCTTTTGGACGTTTATTAATATGTGACGTATGTTTTATCAATATTTATTGGTGTTTTTTTTTGTTGTTTTTTCATCTCTCATTCTCTTGGTGCCTCGGGAAGGTTATGCGTCGTGATTGTGGTATTTCCGGTGTGTCTTCACTTATATACATTGTAGACTAAAGAATAATTTTAAAGACAGTCTTGTTTCTTTAACTGAGTTTTTTGTCTGATCCTTCTTTCAGCCTCTTGCACTGTTTAACAAAACAGAAAATGCTGAGAAGACTCACAAGTACTGATGACAGCTCACCAATGACACCAAGAGGAAGGGCAAACACACCATGACAGACAACACAAACACACCATGAGAGACAACTCATACAACTCAAACACATGTTGATAGACAGCTCAAGCACACCGTGACAGACAACTCAAGCACACCATGACTGACAACTCAAGAACATGATGACAGACAGATGTCGCACCATGACAGACAAATCAAACACACCATGACAGACACCACAAACACACCGTGACAGACATCTCAAACACACCATAACAGACATCTCAAACACACCGTGACAGACATCTCAAACACACCATGACAGACACCTCAAACACACCGTGACAGACATCTCAAACACACCATGACAGACAACTCAAACACACCATGGCAGACATCTCAAATACACCATGACAGACATCTCAAACACACCATGACAAACAACTCAAACGCACCATGACAGACAACTCAAGCACATGATGACAGACAGATGTCACACCATGACAGACAACTGAAACACACCATAACAGACACCTCAAACACACCGTGACCGACATCTCTAACACACCATGACAGACAATTCAGATACACCGTGACAGATATCTCAAACATACCATGACAGACAACCTCAAACACACCATGCCAGACAACTCAAACACCGTGATAGACATCTCAAACACACCATGACAGACAGATGTCAAACCATGACAGACTGCTGTCCCTTGTGACAGACAACTCTAACAGACACCGTGATAGACAGCTTAATACACCATGACAGACAACTCAAACACATCATGACAGACAACTCAAACACGCCATGACAGGTAATAGAAAAGTCCAGAAAGTGCCACAAGCACAAGCCGCAGCCTTTCCAAGACACCAAGAAGAAGAGGAAACAGACAAAACCAAACAATGCGCAAATCGAACAAACGTACGAAAAGCACTAAGAGTAGCTCTCCCTTCCCCAAGCGAGGTAATCGCAATGCTAATAGGACTGAAAAACATAAGAACAAAATTACACTAGAATTTGTTTTTCTACAAAAACATAGATGTCGCCCCCTTTTTGGTGTCACATTGTATTGCACATTCAGCGAACATTTATATTAACTAATGAGATTCCAAGGGAAATAACTCAATAAGTATAAATGCAAGAGTTATGGTTCTTGCGCTTTGCACGTCGTTTAATGTTGAATAATATTCATATAAAGTTTCGTGAAGATATCCAAGGGAAATAATTGAAAAAGTATAAATGCAAGAGTAATGGTTCTAGCGCTCTGCTAGTCGTCTAATGTTGATTGATATTTACATGAAGTTTCTTGAAGCTATCTTGAACAGGTTTCAGAGCAGACACGATTTTGTGTCGGACAAAGTTCCAAGGAAAATAACTCAAAACATGTAAATGCAAGAGTTATGGTTCTTGCGGTCTGCACGTCGCCTAATGCTGATTGATATTTATATGAAGTTTCATGAAGACAGCTTGACCAGTTTTCAGTTATAGAGCGGTCACGATTTTGTGACAGAGTCCAATGGAAATAACTCAAAAAGTATAAACACAAGAGTTATGGTTCTTGCGCGCGCCCTGCACGTTGTCTAATGTTGCTTGATATTTATATGAAGTTTCGTGAAGATAGCTTGAACGATTTTCAAGTTATAGACTGGGCACGCTTTTGTGACAGAGTCCAAGGGAAATAACTCAAAAAGTGTAAATGCAAGCGTTATGGTTCTTGTGCTTTGCACGTCATCTAATGTTGATTGATATGTATATAAAGTTTCGTGAAAACATCCTTGAACGGTTTTCAAGTTATTGAGCAGACACTTTTTTGTGACAGTCCAAGGAAAATAACTCAAAAAGTATAAATGCAAGAGTTATGGTTCTTGCGCACTGCAAGTCGTCTAATGTTGATTGATATTTATATGAAGTTTCGTGAAGATAGCTTGAATTGCTTTCAAGTAATAAAGAGGACACGATTTTGTGACAGAGTCCAAGGGATATAACTCAAAAAGAAAGTATAATTGCAAGAGTTATGGTTCTTACGCTCTGCATCTCGTCTAATATTCATTGATATTTATGTGGTTTCGTGAAGATAGCTTGAACAGTTTTCAAGTCATAGAGCGGACAAATTTTGTGACAGAGTCCAAGGGAAATAACTCAAAAAGTATAAATGCAAGAGTTATGGTTCTTGCGCTCTGCACGTCGTCTAATATTGATTGATATTTATATGAAGTTTCGCGAAGATAGCTTGATCGGTTTTCAAGTTATAGAACAGACACGAGTGTGACAGACAGACAGACTGACAGACGACCTGGGAAAACAATATGTCTCCAAACCCTAAAGGGGGCAGACACAACAAGGCAAGACTTAACAACTCAAACACACCATGACAGACAACTCAAACACACCATGACAGACAAGTCAAACACACCATGAAAGACAAACACACCATGACAGACAACTCAAATACACCATGACAGACAACTTAAATATATCATGACAGACAACTCAAATACACCATGACAAACAACTCAAACACTTCATGAAAGACAACTCCAACACACCATGACAGACATCTCAAACACACCATGACAGACAACTCAAATACACCATGACAGACAACTCAAACACTTCATGAACGACAACTCCAACACACCATGACAGACATCTCAAACACACCATGACAGACAACTCAAAAACACCATGACAGACAACTAAAACACACCATGACAGACAACTCAAACACACCATGACAGACAACTGTCACATCATGACAGACAACTAAAACACACCATGACAGACAACTCAAATACACCATGACAGACAACTCAAATACACCACGACAGACAACTCAAACACTTCATGAAAAACAATTCCAACATACCATGACAGACATCTCAAACACACCATGACAGACAACTGTCACACCATGACAGACAACTAAAACACACCATGACAGACAACTCAAATACACTATGAAAGACAACTCAAATACACCATGACAGACAACTCAAACACTTCATGAAAGACAACTCCAACACACCATTACAGACAACTCAAACAAACCATGACAGACAACTCAAACACACCATGAATGACAACTCAAACACACCATTGTAGACAACTGTCACACCATGACAGAAGAATCAATCACACCATGAAAGACAACTCAAACACACCATGACAGACAACACACACACACAATAACGGACATCTCAAACACATCATGACAGTCATCTCATACACAACATGACAGACATCACAAACACACCATTACAGGCAGCTGACACACCATGACAGACAACTCAAACATACCGTGACAGACAAACACATTGTGACAGACAACTGTCATACCATGACAGACGACTCTAACATACCATGAAAGACAACTCAAACACACCTTGTTAGACGACTCAAACACACCATGAAAGACAACTCAAACACACCATGACAGACAACTCAAAAACACCATGACAGACAACTCAAACACACCATGAAATACACATGTCACACCATGACAGAAACGTTAACACGCCATGACAGACAACTCAAACACACCATGACAGACAACTCAAATACACCATGACAAACAACTTAAACACACCATGACAGACAACTCAAACACGCTATGACAGGCAACTCAAACACAATATGACAGACAACTCAAATACACCATGACGGACAAATGTCACACTGTGAAAGACCACTCAGACACACCATGACAGACAACTCCAACACACCATGACAGGCAACTCAAACACTCCATGAAAGACACTCAAACACACCATGACAGACAACTCAAACACACTATGACAGACAATTCAAACACACCATGACAAACAACAGTCATATCAAGACAGACAACTCAAACACACCATGACAGACAACTCACACCATGAAAGACAACTCAAGCACACCATGAAAGACAACTCACACATACACCATGACAGACAACTAAAACACACCATGACAGACAACTCAAACACACAATGGCAAACAACAGTCACGTCATGACAGACAACTAAAACACACTATGGCAGACAACTCAAACACACCGTGACAGACAACTCAATCACACCATGACAGACAACTGTGTGTCATGGTGTTTTTGAGTTGTCTATCATGGTGCGTTTGCTCTTGCTCTCGTCGTCATTGGTGGGCGTAATAACTAGTTGGGTTTCTCAATTCCTGTACCTTGCAAAAAACGTAATCCTAGCATCGGAAAGATATACGGCTGAATTTTTGTATAATCTTAGAACGGCCAAGGGTTTTGAAAAATGCAGCCAAAATGAGGGTAGGGTTGGATATTTACCTCTGGAATCCAACATAAGAATTTTTTTTTTTTTTTTTTTTTTGCGATTGGATCCCGCATTTTTTCCTCCTTTCTCTCTTTTTCTCCCTTTTCTTATTCCTTTTCTTGCGCAATTCGTATGCTTGGCCATTTGAGCCGCGCTTGATTGGTGTTCACGGGACTGCGTTACAAAGGTAGAACGGTAAACCGAACATTTTTGGTGCGAAAAGTTGATCATTTCTTTCTTACTGCGGAAGCCTTTTGCGCCCTTTCTTTATCTGCTAGAGAGCTCGTGTTGATACTATTATCACCCCGCATACTGCCGTATTAAATGATACTGGAAGATTGCTGGTATTAATCTCGCCGTGAGGTCGTTCAAAAAGTGTTGAACAGCAATTACACATTAATATGCTACCGCCGTCGAAAGGATATGTAAACCCACGAAAATGTTGCAAAACGTATATTTTAAAGGTATATTTTCTATTTGTTTCGGTATTTTGATTATAATATGGCAAAATCCTGGACCTAGGAACAACTTGATCATTTTTTACATATCCGTGACAGACAACTCAATCACACCATGCATACAACTGTGTGTCATGGTGTTTTTGAGTTGTCTATCATGGTGCGTTTGCTCTTGCTCTCGTCGTCATTGGTGGGCGTAAATCCTGGACCTAGGAACAACTTGATCATTTTTTACATATCCGTGACAGACAACTCAATCACACCATGACAGACAACTGTGTGTCATGGTGTTTTTGAGTTGTCTATCATGGTGCGTTTGCTCTTGCTCTCGTCGTCATTGGTGGGCGTAATAACTAGTTGGGTTTCTCAATTCCTGTACCTTGCAAAAAACGTAATCCTAGCATCGGAAAGATATACGGCTGAATTTTTGTATAATCTTAGAACGGCCAAGGGTTTTGAAAAATGCAGCCAAAATGAGGGTAGGGTTGGATATTTACCTCTGGAATCCAACATAAGAAATTTTTTTTTTTTTTTTTTTTTTTTTTTTTTTTTTTTTTTTTTTGCGATTTGATCCCGCATTTTTTCCTCCTTTCTCTCTTTTTCTCCCTTTTCTTATTCCTTTTCTTGCGCAATTCGTATGCTTGGCCATTTGAGCCGCGCTTGATTGGTGTTCACGGGACTGCGTTACAAAGGTAGAACGGTAAACCGAACATTTTTGGTGCGAAAAGTTGATCATTTCTTTCTTACTGCGGAAGCCTTTTGCGCCCTTTCTTTATCTGCTAGAGAGCTCGTGTTGATACTATTATCACCCCGCATACTGCCGTATTAAATGATACTGGAAGATTGCTGGTATTAATCTCGCCGTGAGGTCGTTCAAAAAGTGTTGGACAGCAATTACACATTAATATGCTACCGCCGTCGAAAGGATATGTAAACCCACGAAAATGTTGCAAAACGTATATTTTAAAGGTATATTTTCTATTTGTTTCGGTATTTTGATTATAATATGGCAAAATCCTGGACCTAGGAACAACTTGATCATTTTTTACATATCCTTAGAACGGCCGAAATGAGGGTAGGGTTGAATATTTACCTCTGGGATCCAACATAAGCAACTGATCAAACATAGCTTACTTGAAAACGAAAGTAGATATGTTATTCTTCACAATCAAGCACTGCCAAGTTTTTACACTAACGAAAGGTCACGGCGCAGGGGTCACGGTGGTAAATTGTATGCGCATGGAGATGGTTTTTTTTCTTTTTTCTTTTTTTTTTTCTTTTCTTTGTGATTTGATCCCGCATTTTTTCCTCCTTTATATCTCCCTTTCTCTCCCTTTTCTTTCACCTTTTCTTGCGCATTTCTTATGCTGGGCCATTTAAGCCACGCTTGATTGGTGTTGATGGGACTGCGTTACAAATGTACAAAGGTAAACCGAACATTTTTAGTTCGAAAATTTGACCATTTCTTTCTTATTTCGGAAGCCTTTCGCGCCCTTTCTTTATCTGCTAGAGAGCTCGTGTTGATACTATTATCACCACGCATACTGCCGTATTAAATGATACTGGAACTGGAAGATTGCTTGTATTAATCTTGCCGTGAGGGTCGTTCAAAAAGTGTTGGACAGCAATTACACATAAATACGCTACGGCCGTCGAAAGTATATATAGACTTGGATATTGGTTCATACAAAACCGCTGTATAGCAATACGAAACCAATTGCATTTTGGAGAAAGGTATGCGTTTTGCATGATATTGGTTTAGAGTTTTGCCCAGTAACTGTAAATTCTATTATGCGTATGGTACACATGTATTCATACTAACAGGTAAAATACCATCAGTATACACCCAAATCGCGATAAATTAATCTCTACATTTGATGTGTGAATATAAATTAGCACTGGTTGTTTAAAACTCTTGTCGCGTTTCGTAACATGGCGTGTATTTTAGTTTGCGGAAGTTATGTCGGATATTATATTTGGTCTTCATACATTCTTACAAAGTATATTTCGTCAACAAAGGTTTTGAAATTATGGACATTAAGAAATGCTCGGCGATTCCCCTCAATATGCATGTTTAAGACTTACGTAAGTACAATACAGGGTTCTATATGAATATTTTTAATTGACAAACCATAAGCACGAACGCCCGAAATATGTCTGGTAAAATTTAAAATGTGTCATTCAAAATGGTAACATAAAATTTCAAACGTTTTCTTACAAAAAATTAAACGTTTTCTTACAAGTTTTAATGTAGCGGCCATATTGTATGAAAAATCGAACATTTTTTGGTATTAATCCATTTCTGTATACCTTTTAATACAGGCTATAGGAAATGGTAGAAAGTTTATTTGAAACGCAATTTGCATGCGAAAAATTCATGTCAGACAGGAAAATGGGATACTCTCCCTTAAATGCGGAAAACAACCGGAGTGTCACTAATGACGTCACAATCGCATAATCGCATGAGAAAATCAACATTCTGCTTCTGCTTTCTGTTTTGAGCATTTTGTTCTTCTTTTTTTTTCATGATTTAACCTGAATACACAGTTTTGTATACTTAAAAATTGTTAAGTATCAACTGGGCCTCCGTAGAAACGAGCGAGTTCTCGTGAAATGCAATGTATGTATATCTGCTAATAGCAGCTATACGATTGTTTTATATACAAACATGTCCAGGCTTTCTTTTTATATCGAAATAAATTGTTTATCTTTCCGATGCTAGGATTAGCAAAAATTGAGTACTAGAGTCCGTACTAAGCCAGACTTTTCGAAAATGCTATGACATAAGAGAACACATTTCGCTCAGGAGAGTTGATGTACAATGACAAAATAGGAGAAAAACAATGAAAACATGCTTACCTTCGGCTTCTTCATTGAAATCCTTAAGATCCTTGCAGCCACAAGACTCTCCTTCCACAACAAAGCCATCTCCATCTTCAACAGCCTTTAACCATCCATCAAATTCATCTGTAATTGTCGATAAATAAAAAATCTACAAGAGTAATTCTGGAAACAAGGAACACGCAAACGAACGAAAATTGGAGACTCGGTTTTATTAAATCTCTTTGTATACAGCAGTCTGATTATTGAGGCTGTATACACAGCCCGCTCGCTACAATCCTCACCCCCCCCCCCCACCAACCCCGCATTGGCCTACGCGTTATTCAATTTCAAAGTAACCAGCAGGGATCAATTTTAGCACTTGCTAACTTGCTAAATGCTGTTTAATTTCCTCAAAAAGCAAGCTGCAATTTCCATCACTTGCTTATTCTAGCAAGTTGGAAAGATTCTCTTTAACTGACGGAACCTGAGGCATTGTTGCTGAAGTTTTGCAATTTCTTTTCAAAAAGCAATGACGATAATTTTTTTTTATTTTTCCCAGAAAACAGGTTTTGACATTACATGCAAATTGTCCATAGGAGACAATTTGCATGTAATGTCTAAACCTATTTTCTCGGACAATTTGCATGTAATGTCTAAACCTGTTTTCTGGGAAAAATAAGAAAAATATTTTAAAATGTCTGCTGAAATTTTTACCCAGAGTGCTAAGGTTTAAAGCCACATTTAACAGTGTTTATTAGTGTGAAAAAGCAAGTTGGCTGAAAGATTTAGCAAGTAAAAAAAATGCTGCTTGCTAATTTTAGCAAGCTGTCAAAAAAGTTAAATCTGAACCCTGACCAGACTGGGTTCAATGATCAAAAAGGAAATAAATGTATAATCTGCACTATGGTAAAGTGCCGGGAACCGTTCTACTATTGCCTTTCGAAAACTAATTACAGTCGAACCTCGTTATCTCGAACTCACTTATTTCGAATTACCGCTTATCTCGAAGTGAAAATCTGGTCCCTATTTTAACATGAAACTATGACAACAGGTAACAAAATAATGTGGAAAAGATGAGAAATTGCTCCTAAGGAGCAATTTCTCCTCTTTTCCACATTATTTTGTATATATATTTCTAACTTCAGGAGTCAAATTATATATTCATTTGTTAAATGTGGTTGTTCAATTTATTGTTTTACTCACTCTCAACTCTGATATGTCGAGGTACGGATATCTCGAAGTGTTTCAGTGAGTCCCTTGGAATTCGAGATAACGAGAGTCGACTGTACATAAAAAATCTCTTCATATACAGTTGTGTACTGCATTTACCAATTTACCCTAAATATATAGACAGACAGGTCTGAGGAAACAGTGAAGACCCAGATCAGCATCTGAGAAATTACTTTAAGGGTACTGTTTCAAATTAGAATACAAGTAAGTGTAGCTTGTTACACATGTAACCGAGGTGCATTCATATAATAACACAATATCTTTCACAAAAAGCTTTGTCTACGCTATGCGTTGACCGCGCTTTTTTTCATAAAGCTAATACTTGGTTGAGCAGTCCATGGAAAATAAAGACCTTGCATAAACTGCTTTCGAAGCAATGAAAAACTCTAAGATTGTACAAGCATTAGCTTCCACAAAAAGCTTGGTCTATGCTTCGCACACAATGTGAAAGCCAATGCTTGGTTAAACCGTTTCAGCTATCCATGGAAAATAGCATTGGCCCAGTTCGTGATTTCCGGAGCAATGGTTAACAATAAGACCAAGGAACTGAACAAATACAAAACCATATTATTACCTTTAGCACAAGGATTCTTAAGAAGGTTCCTTCCACACGCGGCAGCTACTGCCTGAAATAAAAGACTATCACATGCTACAGCTGAGAATGAAAAGCAGTCGCAAAGATGTGTTTTGTTTGATTTGGGCTTAACGTCGCTTTCAACCTTTTTCAGTCATATCGCGACGGTGTCTGGATGTGGCAGGGAGCTCAATGCTCACTTTTAGAGTGCTACCTCACTGAAATATCACGCCCCAGACACTTTGACATGATATTCCACCCAGTCACATTATACTGACACTGAGCTGACCAGTTCTAGCTCTACTTTCTTAATGCTGAGCGCCAAGCGAAAGAGCAGCTAGTACCATTTTTAAAGTCTTTGGTATGACCCGGTCGGGGATCGAACCCGCAACCTCCCGGTCACAAAGCGGACGCTCTACCACTGAGCCACTGTGCCGGTGTCGCAAAGATGTGTAATATACAACTTTATGGGACAAGAATCTGTTAAATTTATACACTGGCCTATTTATGCCAAGTGGTCTCTGATACTTCAATTCTTTTGACAGGTCCATTTCCTAGATAAAAGTGTCCGGTTAGCTTTCATTATTACTACCTTTTGAAGAATTTTCTGAACTTATATGCAAGCAGTGAAGACCCTGATCAGATGCCACGTTTTGAGGTGTCTGGTCTGGTCCTACATTGTTTGCCAACGTCCCTTTTTTATTGGGACACTCATAAATAGGCATAAGTCACTCTAATTTTCCCATGAATTGATAAACACTGTTGAATACAATATGTTGGACAAGAGTAAGGAAGATATCTAGGAATACTCACAATCATAGAACATAGCCTACAAATGGCACGAAACAAATCAAGACACACACCACACAAGTCATCAACCGAAGAAAAGCAAGGCAATCAGTCCACTCCTCCCTAACATGGCAATCACAACGTCAGACAGGACATTGATTGATTGTGTTGGGGTTCAAGGACACGTCAATCCTTGTGTGTCGTATCCCAGAGAAAGGGAGAAAAGAGATAGAAGAGACAGTAGAAGAATGAGAGAGAGAGAGAGAGAGAGACAGGGAAGAAAGAGGAACTGGAATGAAAGGGAAGAAACAGAAGAAATAAAAACATCCCCCCTCTACCCTTACCTGCTACAAGAATAGCAGGCATTGCCGAACTGTAAGCCAATATCAATTGGACGCCCCGGTGACCATCATGAAAACATGCCTATACAATATTGACCCCCTTAAACCCCACTTTTATATAAGATAACTGGGGTTTACAGTGGTATACATTATTTTTCTTATTTCTGCTCAAAACATAGATTTTGGGTACTCGTCAGAACCGCCTCGCCGAGGAGGTTCTAACGATTTTGGGTACTCGTTAGAACCGCCTCGCCGAGGCCCACAATCTATATTTTGAGCAGAAATATGAAAAATATCAGAGTTTTTTTATCTGAAAACATTCAGTTTTTAGAGGTGAAATGTTCTATATATTTGAATAGGCGTGTTTTCATAATGGTAACATACACGACACTTTCGCCACACCGACCACCCCTAGTCATACAGGACAAAACGTTTGCAGAGAGCAGCCACAAGGCCACACAAAGACCTAAAAACACCAGAATCACCGCCTTAGAACGGTCAGTAGTACCTAGAGATTCGCTGAATGGTCAGATCGCGACTGCTTCTGGACTTCAAGAAACAGAGCTAAATGCACAGACCAAATATTGTTCAGCCTAGCATGTCAAGATCAGTAACGGTCGATGGCAGTGCGCTTCATGGCGGATCGGTGTATGACGTTTCATTAGCCTAGAAGCCTTCGTGTTTGAAAAACAGAGCTAAACGCACAGACTTTACATTGTTGACGCCGATAAAACGAAGACAACGTCGCCGCCGAAAATAGACCCCTATGTCGCTCCTGCTTGCTAAAGCAGTCGCGGCAAAAACTACCAAGAAGTTAAACTCGATTGTGCGTCTGTAATTAAGAATTAGTATGTAGACAAGTAAATGAGGAGACAAAGACAGAACCTGTTTTATAGGCATAGAATAAAAATCTAAAAAGTTGCCTTTGATAATACAGAACACTAAAAAGAACGAAAATCGGAGACACGGTTTATTAGGTATCTTCATGTATACAAAGCAATGTAGTTTACGAAGCTCCATACGTCTACGCACCCTACCCCTTCCCTCAACCTCCCTACCACCGGCTTAAGCGGTCGATTGTCAAAAAAACCAGAATGGGCTCAGTAATCAAAAAGCAATTATTATTATTCCAGTTTCTGTCGGATCTACCATGGTCCAGCGGATCGAGTCCATAAGGTGCACCACATGGTAGTCCCAAGTTGTTCACCCTTTCCTTGGCTTCTATCTTTGGAGTTCGTCTGCAGTCCGCCTTATCCATCGCCTGTTGCTTCCGTTTAAATGGGTGAAAGGGTGCTGTAAGTTGCAGAATTTGGTTTTGGTTCCATAAATATAAAGTCTGCTGCAGTTGTGATAAGCTCTTTCTTATTTTGAACATCTAACATATTGAAAAATCAAAAAGCAATTCGAACACAGCGCACCTATGTAGGCAATTGAGCGGAAGCGCGCGACACTATCTGGCACCGTTCCGACGTCATTTTGATATTTTGATGACGTCAGTCTTCGTCTCTACGACGTTAGACAGTGTAACGTCGTTTTTCTCGCGTCAACAACATAAGAAATGCATATAAACATCACATTACAGTCAAAACTATTGGCAGGATTTCTCAATGCGATGGCGGAAAGTTCGAAGAATCTGACGGAATCAATTACAGTCGAATCTCGTTATCTCGAACTCCAAGGGACTCTATGAAACACTTCGAGATATCCGTACTTCGACATATCAGATTTGCGGAACTGAGGAAAACAATAAATCGAACAACCACTTTTAACAGAATGAACATGTAATTTGACTCCTAAGTTAGAGATATATTGAAAATATTGTGGAAAAGAGGAGAAATTTCTCCTCTTTTCCACAATATTTTGTTGCCTATTGGTAGAACTCTGTATTAAAACAGGGACCAGATTTTCACTTCGAGATAAGCGGTTATTCGAGATAAGCGAGTTCGAGATAACGAGAGTCGACTGTACTTTTAGTTCTTTATGTGTTAGTATTGAAATAGATTAGCTCTTGTGCGTGATTTCTTGAGTAATAAAGCACAGTTTGTCGATCACTTGTAAATAGATAAACCACTCGCGCTCCGCGCTCGTGTTTTGTTCTAGTTTACAACTGATCTCCAAACAGTGATTTATTACTCAACAAATCATTGCAAGAGCTAATCTGTTCCTAAAATAAAAAATATAATCTGAACGATGGTGAGGGACGGGAAGACGTTTTACGGTCGCCACACCGGCACTCAATTCCAGATTGTAGTGAAGTAAAATAAAAAATATAAAAGGTTGCCTTTTGAAACACAGAACACACATGTGAACGCAACTATCCATATAATTAGCTACCAGCCTATTGTCAATATTAATGCGTATACAAAATCTTATAAAAATATCCCACATGGTTGAAGACCTACGGCCATCCAAGGGTTACGGCCATTTTCGTTAACTGTAACATATTTTGGCACCGGCATTGCCTTGGTCAAAGAAAAGTGGCATTTTGTAATTCCTTTGGTTAGATCTTGTCAATATTAATGTGTATGCAAACTTTTATAGAAAAATATACCATATGGTCGAAGCCTTGCGGCGATTTTTGTATTTTCACATTTCTGGCCGCGGCGTTACATGTACCTTGGTCATGAAAAGGGACATTTCGCAAGATCTTGTCGGTTTCTATCAGTACGCCAAAACATATCAAAATATTCCCTACGGTTTAAGCGCTATGGCCATTTTCGCAAACTGACCACGGACAGACAGACAAACTCACCAGGGATTATAAGGCGCTCTTCGAAAGTCAACTTTTCTGCGGGTCGTGCAATTGTTTATTACATCATGCCAAGAAGTGTTCATACTGTGTATAGTATTTCCTGCTATTGTTATCTTTGGTGAACTTACAACATCTTACATTACACCGGTACAGTAATGTCATACTAAACCCTTCTCTTGCTGAACACGACATGCCCTGTCTTAGCAAACTGTGTAGATCCAGATCAGTCGGCTTTTGAAGAAGCCAACTGATCTGGATCTGCACTGTTTGTTATTAAATATGTGAATGTCTATCAAAAACCCGGTTCAAGTGATCGGATTGGCTTGGAAATTAGAAGTGGGCGTGGCATCTTCATTTGTTCAGCATGACAAGGGTTAAGGGAAACTGATACATTTTCAGGGAGGTAACTGTGTCAAATTGTTTTGTCCCCCTTCTGAAAAGGGATCTATTCTAAACGGAAAGAATTTGCTTCCATCGGGAGCAAATTCTTTCTTTTTAGGGTAGATCCCCTTTTAGAAAGAATCTGATATACAGTTAAGCAAACAGGAAGTTACAAAAATTATCTCCCTTGTAAAAAATGACTGAAAATCTACCAAGTGTGTCTAGTCCCCTTAAATAAGTATAATTATACATTAGAGTACGCAAACAAAGCGTATGAACCGTAGATAGTTTGTAAAGACAGTGCCTATCTATATACAGTCGAATCTCAAAAGCTCGAACACCGATGACTCGTTTATCATGGCTAATTCGAACACGTTTTTGAGTCTCTACGAAAAACTTCCAATAGCTCAAGAAAATAAATATTTAGGGAAATATTCTTATTTTATCATGACATTGTATGTTGTGTGTACTCATTAAAATCGCATCATCGAGGCGATTCTAATTAGTACACTCAACATACTATTATTGTGCACAAGATCGAAAAGATTTCCCTCAATTATCATCATTTGCTTCCTGACCTGGCGCCATGATTAACACTCAGTGGCTCGAACTACCCATATCTCGAACGAATTTCCATGGTCCCAAAGATGTTTGAGCCACTGAGGTTCGACTGTATACTGCGACATCCTTTTTTTGTTTTTTTTTTTTAGCATTACGCGCAGGTATTCCTGGGTAGAAACCAGTTTGTTTGTGTTGAGGTTTTACGGCCCAGTCAACCCAATGGGGTCATGTCGAGCGCGGTCAGTTTACCTAACCACACGTTTACTGGGCAAGCTTAGTCATCTAAGCGGTTAACCAGTAGTGTGCACATTCTTTCGCCAGAAACTGACAACTGCCCTTCTTGAATCAGCGGGAGAGAATGACCGTATATAGAAAATATTTCATGATCAATCTCCACGAAAGAATGTTGCCGACCTCGGCGGGGGTTGAACCCGCGACCTCCTGGTCTCCAGTCGGACGGCGCATCCAACTGAGCAACCGAGGCCGGCTGGGTAGAAACCAGGGCCCGGTTGTTCAAAGCATCGTTAGCTTAACGAGCTCGTTAAGGGTAATTTCGTTAACTGTTCTAGCAGATTCAATACACAATATTCTGATATTTTTTGCTGAAAAAATGTGAGTAGCTTTTGCTGTGCAAAAGCTACTCACATTTTTTCAGCAAAAAATTTCAGCATATATGCGTATCACGTAAATTTTAACGAATCGTTAACTAATGACGTCGTTAGCTTTGAACAACTGGACCCAGTACTAAGCAATGTGGAAAAAGTGTCTTGTTCAAGGACACAAAACTTGGTGCTCGCTGGGGTCGAACACGCAAATTCTCGATATTGAATCCGACGCTTTACCACTGCACCAATGCGCTCCACAAGTTCTAGTGAAAGTCTAGCATTCTTTTATAGGCAGGGATTTATTAACATTTTACTTTTTTAGTCATCAAGATTTTACCGGCTTCACCGGATGCGCCGAAAAATCAACTACGGAGCTTTATGAAATAACTTCAAAGCCGTGTTCACTCATACTATTGTGATTAGCTAACGATATTATATAATGAAACGATGGTCTTTATAAGGTGAGTGGGGGAATTCGAATGATATTCTTATTTCTCCACAAAAACATATTCTGTGAGTACTCATTAGAAGCGCCCTGGCGAGGTGCTTCTCATCACGAAAACATGCCTATATAATTTTCACCCCCTTAAACCCCACTTTTATATAGTAAAACTGGGGTTTACAGGGGTATACATGATTTTTCTTATTTTTGCTCAAAAACATAGATTGTGGGTACTCGTTAGAACCGCCTCGCCGAGGCGGTTCTAACGAGTACCCACAATCTATGTTTTGAGCAAAAGTATGAAAAAATATCAGAGTTTTTCATCTGAAAATTTTCAGATTTTGAAGGTGAAATTTTCTATATATTTGAATAGGCGTGTTTTCGTAATGAATGAATACCCAGAACATATGTTTTCGTAGAGCAATAAGGACAAAATAACTACTTTTCGGTTGAAAAAAGTGAACTATCTGGAGCTATAAAATCTGCCATTTATTATATGGGGCATTTGCAATACATCACGAAAACATACCTGTATAATTTTGACCCCCTTAAACCCCACTTTTATATAGTAAAACTGGGGTTTGCAGGGGTACAAGTTATTTTTCTTATTTCTGCTCAAAACATAGATTGTGGGTACTCGTTAGAACCGCCTCGCCGAGGCGGTTCTAACGAGTACCCACAATCTGTGTTTTGAGCAGAAATATGAAAAATATCACAGTTTTTTATCTGAAAATTTTAAATTTTTGGAGGATTAATTTTCTATATATTTGAATAGGCGTGTTTTCGTAATGACAGGATCATTCGACAAGTAGTGGGTCAATAATACGTACAAAAGAAACATATGTAAAATATGTCTCCATGCCAGACTATCTTCTTGCAATTTGTATGATTTCTTCTTTCCCACTCTGAATAGCCGAAACACTATCCTTTTATAAACGGAAAAGCCGAAACAAAACAAGCAGGTATTTTTTGTTTGTTTAAAATGATACATTTTTTATGGATCATACTACTTCGTTTCGACTAATAATGCCTCAGTGACCTTCATACAATGTTATAAAATCTCAGAATGGTCTCAGTGATCTCAAATGATCAGCAAATGTAAACTATAGGGTTATTTTGTCAAAGCAAACTAAATCCCCTTTCTTGCAATAATTTAAGCAGTACCCGTCTTTATGTCATACGAAGCCAACGCCTCTGTCTTCGAATCTAAACTACATCAGTCTTCCAGTCATATCAAAGGCTACTAAACAAAACCCTATTAACTCCCAGCTTAGTATTCTACTTTAATCTATATCGGAACGTTGTCGGCACGATATGTCCGATATAGATTTAAGTAGAATGCTGCCTGGATTGGGACAACATATCTAAGGCTCTATAATCCTCAAAACATTACGAAAACATGCCTATTCAAATATATTGAAAATTTTACCACCAAAAAATGAAAATTTTCAGATAAAAAATTCTTATATTTTTCATATTTCTGCTCAAAACATAGATTGTGGGTACTCGTTAGAACCGCCTCGACGAGGCGGTTCTAACGAGTACCCACAATCTATGTTTTGATCAGAAATAAGAAAAATAATGTATACCCCTGTAAACCCCAGTTTTACTATATAAAAGTGGGGTTTAAGGGGGTCAAAACTATATAGGCATGTTTTCGTGATGATAGGCATTTTATTATCCAATAAAGCTTTAATAGATTGATATATGGTATTAATACAATCATAAAATGGGGCACCTGACAGCCTGTAAAATTTCAGTCAGTCTCTCGTTCTTGAACTTGATAAAAAAATGAAAGGCTATTTAAACGTATCCCAGAATTAATGTTGCCAACATTAATTCTGAGATACGATAAAATATCATTCCATTTTTTGTTCAATGTGGCAGTTGGTGGTTATTTACTGGTATGTGTTTTCAAGTTAAACACTGTGGTTTTTAATATACTTGTATAATTCAAACAGATGAAGCGAATGATTCAATTTTTGGGTCAGTTGTTTACAATCGAGCCGAAATATACATACACGAAAAAAAAATTCTTAACCCTTCTCATGCTGAATAAATTAAGATGCCACACCCACTTCTAATTTCCAGCCAATCAGATTACTTGATCCGAGTTTTTGATGGAATTCACAAATTTAATGACAAACAGTGCGGATCCATATCAGTTGGCTTCTTCAGAAGCCAAATGATGTGGATCTGCACTGTTTACTAAGACAGGGCATGACGTGTTTAGCAAGAGAAGGGGTAAGGTTGCTGTCCATGTGATTATCATTGACCAATAAAATCAAATCGCGCATTAGTACGAAATCCAGGTAACTGTTATCTAAAGCCGCACTTTTCTTGTCGCTGTGACGTCAGAATGCCGTGTACAGAGAATTATTTAAAACCTGGACGGGGACATTGGCAAACAGTGCAGACCCAAATCAGACGCCGCTGCTGAACGCGGCGTCTGGTCAGGATCCGCACTGTTTGCTTACAGGAAGGTATGGGTTAAATGAAACAGTCTTCAGTCCCCGTTCAGGCCCATTTTCCCTGCCTCACGCAGAGACTATCGATCCACCAGTGTTTTCAGTCCTTTGATTCAATAAAGGGGAACAGGTGTCATGAAAATGATTCTATCGCGAGAGAATACAGAGTTCTTGGGAAGATAAATGAATGCACTTCCAAGTAAGATTACTCTTGAGGTATGTAAATATCTTCTCAAAAGGGGAAAGGGAGTTACATTTAATGGAAAGGAGGAGAAAACTCCCAGGGAGAAAATTCTTTAAGGGTATCCTCAACACCAGTTGTTGTTTTTTTTTTTTTTCAAAAGTGCCTTTTCAGAACCAGTCGCAAAACTCGAACTCGGGCTCCCTTGATTCAGAGTCAGACATTCTACCACTTACTCAAGCAAATGTAATAATAAAGAAAGAAAGAAAGAAAGTTAGAAAGAAAGAAAGAAAGAAAGCAACAAATTTCATAATTTGTTTGTTATACATTTCATTATCCAAGAAGAATAAATTTAGTTCAGTCAGACGGGTTTACTCCATTTCAAAGACAAAAAAGTGTTTAAAAAATAAGGCAGCGTAATCAGTTGTATTTATTCATCATAAAAACATGCCTTTATAATTTTGACCCCCTTAAACCCCATTTTTATATAGTAAAACTGGGGTTTACAGGGGTATACATTTTTTTTCTTGTTTCTGCTCAAAAACATATATTGTGGGTACTCGTTAGAACCGCCTCGTCGAGGCGGTTCTAACGGGAACCCACAATCTATGTTTTGATCAGAAACATGAAAAATGTCAGAATTTTTTTATCTGAAAATTTTCATGTTTTGTTGGTAAAATTTTCAGTATATTTGAATAGACAAGTTTTTAGATGTAGAAAAGTACTTACAGTTGACTCTTATTATCTCAAACACTGATAACTCAAACTATTGCTTAAGTCAAACTTAATAAAATACAATATTTGGTTTAGTTTGTTGTATTTTCTTTACATTCCAATTCTTCTATCTCATACTTGTTATTTAAAGCCATAACTTTTGGTCCTTTGGAGTTTGAAGGATCGAGAGTCAGATGTAAAATTGAGTTACCGGTTTCAAAAATAAATGCATCTAGAGACGGTGCGTAATTAAACTCCCGCCCGGTCAGAACGGGAAAAAATTCACAATTAATATTTTCTGCATATTTTGCTTTCCAATGATACTGGCCGAGTGATCATGTATAGATCGTAAAATTCAGTTGTCTTTTGTTTGACAGTTAAATTGGGTCTGTTTATGAGCCTGGACCTGACAAAGGATTATTTAATGGGGGTTCGACATTTCTGAGGATTTGCCACTGGGTCATTTTTTACTTACCCTAAGTATTCGGATAGACAGACCTGAGCAAACAGTGTAGACCCACAATGTTTGTCACTAATCCAGACTTTGGACAAATTCAGACGTTGAAATTTTAGGAGTGTATGGTAAAGAATAAGGTGTGCGATTTAACCCATATATGCCTAGCGTCCAATAAAAGGGCATTGGCAAACAGTGCAGACCCAGACCAGACGCCGCAAAAACCCTTATATTGGAAATGGAAAGGTCCAAAAAGTTAAGATAGAAGAGTCCATTCGGCATAAATGGGTTCAGGGTAGTATTTACCCAAAGTTAATCAAATCTATAAAAATTTTCCCATGAAACTGAAATTTTTAGTCAACAAGTAGGGGTTCGACTATATCCCGCATACCTCTTCTGGATCTGTGGGTTTAAAAAGCTGCATAATACAAACTATTCTGTATATAGTTCTGACAACCACGCCTATTTTCTAAGTGAATCTATACATAGTTCCGACAACCACGCCTACATTTTAAATGATTCCATACATATATGACAACCACGCTTACTTTTTAATTGATTTTATACAGAGTTCCGACAATCAGGCCTACTTCTTTGAATGTTTCTGTACATAGTTCCAACAACCAGTCTTTTTTTACTTTTATTTTAATTATTTTAACATTTTATTGATAAATTAAAGCACTGATATCAGTGCAACAAACTTAGATACAGACAACATTCTTTATACCGACACTCGATAGAACGACAAAATTCGTTATAATGACAATTTGACTGTCATGAAACCATCGAAGGAGGTAATAATTTGTCACAAAATATACAAGAATAATATAAAAATAGGCTGAGCCTAAATCCGAGCACAGCACAGACCTATCAGTAGTCTCTTCAAAAGTCCTTCACAGCATCATTAAAGAATGAATATCAGTATATAAACAAGAATATCGGTGAAACCGATGGATGCTCCCCGAACATGCAATAGTCGGAACAGGAAACATTATCCTTTCAAACAAAATGTATGTGTGAAATTTTTCTAAAAATTTCTAAAAATTGCCGTAGTGACCTTGACCTTGAGCCAAGGACCCTGAAAGTCAATCCATCAGCAAATGCTTGAAGACTGCTGCTAGCTGTTGTTTGAAATCATATTAAAATCCATCAGCAAAGGTAGACGGTACAGCAAATGATGACGCTATAGCGATGACAATTTTTTCTAAAAATAGCTACAGTGACCTTGACCTTGAGCCCAGGACCCTGAAAGTTGGGTCTTCTTAGAGATATTATCATACACAACATTTGTGTGAAATTATAGTAAAATCCATAAATAAATGTAGGCACTAGAGTGAAAACAATATTTTTTTCTAAAAATAGCCACAGTGACCTTGACCTTGAGCCCAGGACCCTGAAAGTCAAACATGCTCCAACATTTGTGTGAAGTTATATTAAAATAAATGTAGGCACTAGAGCAAAAACAATATTTTTTTCTAAAAACAGCCACAGTGACCTTGACCTTGAGCCCAGGACCCTGAAAGTCAAACATGCTCCAACATTTGTGTGAAGTTATATTTAAACTTGCTAGAGATATTATCTTCCCAACATTTGTATGAAATTATATTAAAATCCATCAATACATGTAGGCACTAGAGGGATGACAATTTATATTTCTAAAAATAACCAGTGACCTTGACCTTAACCCCAGGATCCTGAAAGTTAAACTTGCTCGAGATATTATTACACCCAATATTTGTGTGAAGTTATATTAAAATCCATCAGCAAATGACGATGCTAGAGCGATGACAAAGATATTTTCTAAAAATAGCTGCAGTGACCTTGACATTGAGCCCAGGACACTGGAAATTGAATATGCTTGAGATGTTATCATACTTAACATTTTTGTGAAATTATATTAAAATCCATCAATAAATCAAGGCACTAGAGCAAAAACAAAGTTTTTCTAAAAATAGCCACAGTGACCTTGACCTTGAGCCCAGGACCCTGAATGTCGAACATGCTCAAGATATTTAAAAGCTGCAGTGACCTTGACATTGAGCCCAGGACACTGGAAATTGAAATTGCTTGAGATGTTATCATACTCAACATTTTTGTGAAATTATATTAAAATCCATCAATAAATCTAGGCACTAGAGCAAAAACAAAGTTTTTCTAAAAATAGCCACAGTGACCTTGACCTTGAGCCCAGGACCCTGAATGTCAAACATGCTCAAGATATTATCATACCCAACATTTGTTTGAAGTTATATCAAAATCCATCAATAAATGTAGGCACTAGAGTGTTGACAAATTCTTTTCTAAAAATAGCCAGTGACCTTACACTGCAGCTTTAAACAAAGTAGCATGACTCTGTGACAAATCACCTAACCAGAAAGATTGAACAATATGCGCATCCCCTATTGCTGCTTAAGATTCCATTAAAATTTCGTTGAATTTCTGCCAGTATTTGCTAAGAATTTGCGTGGACACGAACAGTACCCTATATATTCATGCAGAACTCATCAAAGGGCAATAACTCTTGGAAAAATCATCGAACCAGAACACGCAGGTGATATGCACATCCACCTTCCATACTTAATATTCCCATGAAGTTTCAATGAAATCCGACTAGTAGTTTCCGAGAATTCGCGTGGACACGAACAGTACCCTATATATTCATGCAGAACTCATCAAAGGGCAATAACTCTTGGAAAAATCATCGAACCAGAACACGCAGGTGATATGCGCATCCACCTTTGATACTTAATATTCCCATGAAGTTTCATTGAAATCCGACAAGCAGTTTCCGAGAATTTGCGTGGACAAGAGCGGGACGGACGCACGGACGCACGGACACACGGACGCACGGACGCACGGACGAAGCGGCGACTATATGCTCCCCCGAAATTCTTCGGGGAGCATAAAAATATATATGTAAATTAATAATGAATAATAAAAATAATCAGCAAAATATGTTCGTGACATTTATTGACACTCGTTTCTTGCCACTTTGTGACGCTTATTAGTGAGACCCAAATTTTGTGAATAGCGGTATAATCATGTCCGCCCTAGTCAGTTCTACCAGCTTCCGGTGACAACTTCCCGGGAAGAAAAAAGAAGGAAATTGGTCAGAGCGATTCTGCTGAAAGTATATATCGTTGTATGTTACTTTTCCTTGATCATATTCTCTACCGTAGAGCACACTTCGATCGCGAAGTAATATGAAAATAGGCTTAGCCTAAATGCGAGCACAGCACAGATCTATCTGTAGTCTCTTCAAAATCCTTCACAGCATCATTAAAGAATGAATATCAGTATATTACATAAAAATATATGTAAATCAATAATAAATAATAAAAATAATCAGCAAAATATGTTCGTGACACTTATTGACACTCGCTTCTTGCCACTTCGTGACGCTTATAAGTGAGACCCAAATTTTATGAATAGCGGTATAATCAAGTCCACCCAGTCAGTTCTGGTGACAACTTCCGGGAAGGAAAAGGAAGAAAATTGGTCAGAGCGATTTCTGCTGAAAGTATAAATCGTTGTATGTTACTTTTTCTTGATCATATTCTCTACCGTAGAGCTCACTTCGTTCGCGACGCGCGTCGCAAGCTGTGCTCGCTATTATATTCAATACATTAAAGAAACATATGGTTTTGGATATTTGTTTGAATCGCCTCATTGAGGCGATTCTAACAAATATCCAAAACATATGTTCTATGAAGAAATAAGAATAAAACAAGAGCTTTCTTACATATCAATCTGCTCATTAAGTATTCTGTACAACAGCAAATTCATTTTAATGGCAACGCCTTTGGGAACAAATAGTGTTTTAATAACGAGGGTTCACTGTAATTTTGGTACAAAAGAGCAAGTGGCTAAGAAGTAACATATGAGAATCTCCAAACAGAAATTGGCTCTGTGACCACATATGCTTCTATGACAGGGTCTACACTATTGACTAATAGAAACTTTTAGGTCCATACAGTAGGTTAACCTGTGTAGACTCAGATCAGCCTAGGAAAATGTTGATCCGGACCTACACTGGTTGCATATGACATTTTCTATTTGGAGAATCTCATAATTATATATGTATAAAATAGGTAAGATTTTATGTCCAAGGACAGCCACAATCACAAGCCGCAGCCGATCCCAGACACGAAGAGGAAGAGGAAACAGACAAAATCAAACAAGCGCAGATCGAGCAAACGCAGGAAAAGCACCAAGATTAGCTCTCTCTTCCCGAAGCGAGGGAATCGCAATGCTAAAAGGGCTGAAAAATACAAGAACAAAATAACACAAGGCAAGACTTAAAACAAATCGCCTCGTAGAATAAACCACAAAGCAACAAAGAGTAAGACCAACACCGGGACCAAAATTTGATTTTTATGGAGACAAGGGGACAATTACATTTCTGCTCAATGCTGTGTACTGAATCTGTAATCTACAGTCGACTCTCGTTATCTCGACCTCGCTTATCTAGAATAACCGCTTATCTCGAAGTGAAAATCTGGTCCCTGTTTTAACACAAGAGATCTACCAACAGGCAACAAAATATTGTGGAAAAGAGGAGAAATTGCTCCTCAGGAGCAATTTCTCCTCTTTTCCACGATATTTTCAATATATCTCTAACTTGGGAGTCAAATTACATAGTCATTGTGTTAAAAGTGGTTGTTCGATTAATTGTTTACCTCAGGTCCGCAAATCTGATATGTCGAAGTACTGATATCTCTGTTTCATAGAGTCCCTTGGATTTCGAAATAACGAGAGTCGACTGTATCTGCAAACAATTTTGCATTTACTCTAGAAATTCGTAGTTTACAATGGTTTCTTACAAAAGATTGATTTAACTAGCCTACATGGCAAACATTTCTCTAGAAATTTTCTAAACTTCCTATTGAAGAACCCGTAGACAACAGGGTTGATGACGCTGTTAAGCAAATAACTATTTAAACAGAACAGTTTGAGTGGCGTGCTCGGAAACGCCACTTCAGCTCTGCTGGCAATGAATCGTCTCCAGATAGAATATGCTAGATACGGCGTGAAACTTAGAATAAACCCAAGTGCAATAATGAAAAACATGACTGAATATTTTGTCGACGAAACTGTCTCTGTCCCTTTTTTATCCTTTTTTCGATCCGTGACCCTTTGTCTGGTTTCTTGTGGTCCTAGTTCGTGCATTTGGGACGGCGAAAACACTGGATTCCTTATTTCTGTGAGAATGACCCGGTCATTTTGCAAGTTTTCTTTAGCAGATTGTAAGAATTCTTCAGATTTGCTAATGCAAGGCAACTCCGTCGTCAGCGTCAGCGTCAGCGCAGCGTGAGTCCGATTGAGTTTATAAATGGCTTTGCCTTGCAGATAATATAACACAAACATGGCTGTAAACGAAGCAGTGAAACAGACAATATAAGTGCCCTCCAGGAATGTATGAAAAACTTTCCAGTTCGTGCTATCCCTAACACAGTCGGAACCAAACAGTGTCACGTTGTTGTCAGTAGGTATTTCTACTTCGACGGTCTTAACGAGAAACACTTGAGGAATTGAAAGCAAAAACACAAAACAAAAAACCAACACAGTTATCAGCTTTGCGCCTTTCAAACCAAGCTGTCTCTTAAAGGGACTGCATATCAACCTGTGTCGATACACCGCTATTGTCACCAAAATAAACCCAGAGAACAGAGATGTTGCAAATTTACTGAACACAGTAATCTTACAAAGTGCATTATTTGTACCCTTGTATACATTATTAAGTTCTATTATATCAAGTAATATTGTCAGACAAACCAATGTATCCACTATAGCCAATATCCGTAAGAAAAAGGTTCCAACAAGTTGCTTCGCCTCTGTCCAGATAAATAACAACATTGATGCGTTTTCTAATCAACCGAATAACATCAGTAAACTAAGGATGACAAAGAGCGGTGTCAGATTTTTGACCGTCTTTTCGTTGAGTTCATTTAGCGCAGATCTATCGGCAAATGACGAATTCATAATGAAATAGTCCGTACGTTTCTTGAAAGTAATCGGCTGACTAGATGAATGGTTTTCACGAAAACAAGTCAACGCATATACATTTAATCCTACTTAAATTTTCTATGATGACAAATCAAATGCTTCGAATGAAACATAAGAGATTTAGTAGAAATACTAGATGACTTTTTAGTCACGTGAAACGAATAGGAGCTTACGCACTTAAGGTGAATGAAA
Organism: Anodontia alba; assembly: GCA_964016985.1. Lineage (NCBI taxonomy): Eukaryota > Metazoa > Mollusca > Bivalvia > Lucinida > Lucinidae > Anodontia > Anodontia alba. Next base: position 5,533,265 of record OZ024836.1, read on the forward strand.
ACACCCAGCAGCTTTTTCGCCATTTTAACAAGAGAGACAACTTTTGTGACTTCCTGTTTGCTTTTCTGCACACCAAGGTGTCTACTCTAAAAGGAGCAAATTCTTTCCCTTTAGAGCTCACTCCTTTCAGAAAAGTGAAAAAATAATTTTGACAGAATTGTTTCCCCTGAAACTATATTCATTTCCTTTAAGATGACTGGATATACCTTGAGTTGACAGCATTCTAACCTGAAAGGTTTTGTCTCTTTTTTTTTCAGTGCGAAAGTCTCATTTTTGGATCGATAGTTTACAATCGGGCCAAAGCATACAACCATCAAAATTTCCTTAAGATTGTTGATCACGTGATTCTCATTGACCAATGAAATCAAACCGAGCGTTTGTGGATAATCCAGATATTGGTTACTTATAGCCGCGATATTCTTGTCGCTATGACGTTAGATTGCAGTGTAATCTGTAAAACCTGGACTGGGACTTGGCAAACAGTAGACTCAGATCAGACGCCACAGAAAGTCGTACCTGTACAGGATCGGCACTGTTTGCTTAAATTACAAGGAAGTTAAGGGTTAAATGAAACAGTCTTACCGTTCAGGACTATTTTCCAAGCCCTAACTCAGAGACAATCGAACCCCCAGTGCTGCCAGTACTTCAAAAGTAAACGCTTCGAAATCTCTTCTTGATCTGTCCTACAACTCGAAAAAATCGGCCTACCAATATTAGTTTCCATTTAGAAAACACGCCTATTCAAATATATAGAAAATTTCACCTTCAAAATCTGAAAATTTTCAGATAAGAAACTGATATCTTTTCATATTTCTGCTCAAAACATAGACTGTGGGTACTCGTTAGAACCGCATCGGCGAGGCAGTTCTAACGAATACCCACAATCTATGTTTTCGAGCAGAAATAAGAAATGTATACCCTGTAAACCCCAGGTTTACTATATAAAAGTGGGGTTTATGGGGGTCAATATTATATAGGTATGTTTTCGTGATGCATACAGCTAAATCACTGTATTTCTTCATGTTATAACAATGTTGAAATACCCACCCTCTTAGCCCGCTTCTTCCTTTTTTGTCCAACAAACACACCAGACATGGTCATTTTGACGCCATAATGACCCGCCCAGTTCTTGGTATCTTCACCACCATGTTTGAACTCTACAAATCTAACACCGGACGGATAGTCTTTAAATATATGCTTCGCCTGAAATATAACGAAAAGCAATATTGATGAAAAACGTACCCATCTGAGCTGCACGATCTTGATTAACAATGTATTTTGATGCGAATTTGCTCAAATTCGGATGAAAAATAAAATTTTTATCAAGGTTTGAAGATATCATAAGTGCTTTTTTTGGGCACCGCCATTTAGAATATTTAATGGGGCTTTATGACGTCATTAAGCCTTAATTAAATATGCAAGACCTAAATAAATAAGATTTACAACAATATTCTGCCTCTGTATATTTGTATACCTAGTTTCTCCTCTAGGCATTTATGAATTTTGCTTGAAAACCGTATTAATTTGTATTAGAAAGAAGATTCTATTTAATATTTTGAAATATTTAGGAGAACCTAATTAAATATTCAAAATGGCGGCTACTTTGATAATAGTTTTGAAATCTTTAAATTTATAACTTCTTTACATCAAAATGCACGACGGTTATCGCAAACACCAAGTGACCAAATTTTTCTATTTTAGATAACAGTTGTTTGAGATAACAGGAGTTAAAATGTAAATAACATGAAGCAAAACTAAACCAATATTGAAAAATCAGTTTGACTAAAGTAGTTGTTCGAGTTATCAGGGTTTAACATGATAGAGGTCAACTGTATTTCTTCCCTCGTCCTACCCTCAAATGTTTACCCATTAAAGCCTAGCGTCCCGTATCAGAAACAATGCAGACCCAGATCAGACGCTGTAGAACACTGCGTCTGATCAGGGTCTACACTGTTTGCATACAGGATTTCATTTAAAACATGGTCATAATAAAAACTAACTAGACTCCCCTTATATTGGAAATGGACCAGTCCAATGAGTGGAGGTAGAATAGTCCATTCGGCATAAATGGGTTAAGATAATCCATGCAATGTTCTTAACTAACGCTTAGCACTCTGGGTAAACATTTCAGCAGACGATATTTGGAAATACTTTTCTTATTTTTCCCAGAAAACAGGATATGCCATTTTATGCAAACTGTCTACAATGGAGAAAATTTGCATTAAAAGTAAAATCCTGTTTTCTGGGGAAAATAAGAAAAATATATATTCAATTGTCGTCTGCTAAATTAGCCCAGAGAGTGGTAAATGCAAATACCTTGGCCCAGTCTTGACCTTCTTCTTTTGTGTCATTAAACTCCCACTTGTCAACTTCCTCTTTGTCTCCGTTCAGTAAACGAACAGTGAGTCTGTAGTTACAGCCACAGTCAGTCCGCGGACAAAACCTGTAAGATATACAATCAGCGGGCATAATTATTTGCCACTTTGTGACTGTAACAAAATGAAGCATGCTTTTGATATTGTTGCGGCTTTTGTATAGGGAACGATTGTGTGCTTGATTCATTCTTGGACCCAATATACAGTATTATTAGGTCCGAGATTCATTTCTCTTGGGTATCTGGCACGTCTTTGACATCAACAAATATTACAAGTTACAGTCCTGGGAAATAGCTGCCGATCATTAATTATCAATAATCTAGCAACTTTCCGAAATCCCTCCGCTTGGTTTCTACTATGGAAATTATTAATGTTGTAAATAGGTCTAAACATACATTTTGTGGGGAGGAGTTGTAGCAATCATACGCTAAAAAGATAAGCTGAGTGAGGCATGAGAGAGATGTTTTAAGGCTGGAAGTAAGAGGATTTGCATTGACTTTAGGGCCCTCAACAAGGTAATTAAGCCTATTTCTTGGCCCTGACCATTGACTGATGACGTGTAAAGTTTGATAAAGGGAGCTTATTACTTTACTAGTCTCGATATGAACAGTCGCTATTAGCAGGTCTTACTTGATGAAACAGACCGTTCAAAGACTGCCTTCTCAGTTCCTGGTAAGGGTCTTTTCGAATGCAATTGTCTCCATTTTGGCTTAGTTACTGCCGCTTCTATATTTCAGAGCTTGATGGCAATTGTCTTGGTAGGACCAAATCATTTTTGTCAAGCGTATCTACTGTGGAAGATCGTATAGCCCATATAATTCAGGAGTTTGACAGGCTACGTCAACACAAGCTAAACTTAAGTTAAAAAGTTTTTCTTCTTCAAACAGACCACAAAATATCTTGGTTTTATTATTGGTTCAGCTGGCATTTCTTCAGATCCTGATAAGGCAAAACTCATGAAAAATCTCCAACCGCCAAGAAATGTAAGGGAAGTCCGTGGCGCTATTGGGATGCTAAGTTATTACAGGAGGAAGATATACCAAATTTTAGTGAAATTGCTGCCCTTTTCATTAATCTGACAAAGCGGTATGCCAAGTTCTCTTGGACAGACAAGTGTCAAAGGGCTTTTTGATATTTGAAATAAAGTTTGTCCATCATTCCTTTGCTTCATTAACCTGATATAAACAAGGAGTATATCTTTTATGTGGATTCTTCTGACAAATGCATTGGGTCATGCTTGGCCCAACCGGATAATGTGGAGGCGTCATCAAAAACACAAGAAAATCCCTATTTTAAAAATGAAAAACCAATATACTTCCTGTCTCATCGATTAAGTCACACTGCAAATGGCCGAGCATTGAAAAAGAATGTTTTAGCATAAGTTATGCTCTCCAAAAACTAAGATTTCTATTTGCATGGAGCACAATGGTCATCAGAACAAATTGTCAACCCTAAAAATATCATTTGGAATCAGATATAAAGAATCGGCAAGTAGCTGTTTGGTCTATGACAATAGCCTCGTATTCCTGTCTAATAGAATATTTAAAGGGAGGTTCAAACACAGTCACAGACTTGTTATCAAGAGTTCCTAAAGATCCTAGTGAGCCTTCTGAAATTGGATCCTCTGCAGAAGAATCACTGCCTGATATAAGTGACAAGACCTCTGAAATAGGGGTCTTGAATTCAAAACAATTTCCACAAGAGTCCTTTTCGAAAAATGAAACGTCTAATGACGAGCTTTTAGATAAGCCTTATCCAGAGATAACGGGATTTGATTTACAAAAGGAACAAGCACGCGATGCAGAAATCCACGATATCTTAAAGCAACTTCACTGGGAAGGGCCAGCAAAGCACTCATTGGAAAATACATAATCATTGAGGGTGTACCCCAGCTAGCATTCTACGTAAATCTACATCGGGACGTCATCGGCCCGTCACCTACCCTGACGGGCCGATGACGGCCCGATATAGATTTACGTAGAATGCTGACTGGGACTGTATTTCTTTTCTGATTCTAGTATGTAGCCACGTCTACGCTTATTTGTCCCTGATCATTTAAAAGAACACCATTCTGAAAATGGTCACGTGGGTGCTTTAAACCCCTCTCCCCGGTGGTTTATTCTACTGACCGTTCTAAGGCGGTGGACCCGGTATTAGTGTTGCTCTTTGTTGCTTTGTGGTTTATTTTACGTGGCGATATGTTTTAAGTCTTGCCTTGTGTTATTTTGTTCTTGTGTTTTTCAGTCCTTTTAGCATTGCGATTACCTCGCTTGGGGAGGAGAGAGCTAATCATAGTGCTTTTCGTACGTTTGATCGATTTGCCCTCGTTTAGTTTAGTCTGTTTCCTCTTCCTCTTGGTGTCTGGGAAGGGCTGCGGCTTATGATTGTGGCACTCCCTGAATTTTTCTCTTACCTTTTAAAGGGAAACAGCAAAAATAAAGTATTACTGGAAAAATATGTAAAGGATTTTATAATACATTTCCCAATGTATCCCCTGTAAAGAACGAGACTTAAGTTTTCAAAAGAGGGTACTGGAAACAACCGAAATACCCTCATATCCCTTTTGTTAACTGGCTTTGGACGTAGCTGACCCATTTAACCTCCGTTGGTCGAAAAAACAATATTTGGTGTCATTCATATGCTTGTTTAGAGAGTATCCCGAAAGCTTTCCTACTCCTGATCACACCAATGACACAAAGTCACCTTACTGACGAGATAATACCACGCCATTCTTGCCCGCAGCATATTATAACAGAAAATGCACAGACATGGAGGGGAAAACATGTGAAGAGACGCTTAGAGCCTTAAATATCGAATACATCCGAAGTACTCCTTTCTGTCCGACCAGTAATGGCTTGATAGAAAAATTCAACGGGATTTTTGGCAGAAAAAAAAATGTTACGATTGCTGATTCACACCATACTTCTGTCCCTTATTGTCGTTTCCTTGAGAAGCCAATAGGTTCATGAAAATGTAATATTTCAAAGAATTAATGAAGTAAGCCCCACTCGTTCCGAATGGAAGATTGCCTGTGTCTATGAAATAAATACAATCACGAGCTATGTCATGTCAGTTGGTCCGGAAATCGGTAAACTCCATAGGGTTATTTCAAACGTAGAGCGAGAATATCGGCAAACGGTAGCCGATGCAAAAATCTCACAAGTCGAAAATTTTCCACTACAGATACGCGACCATCCCGGGTTCAGACAAAAATTGAAGAGATGTGAAATGAAATTCTGGAACTGTCTACGGCATATAAAAGACTTCAGGCTGAACTGCAGTTATGCATTTCTAAGTTTCAGCTCCCGATAGCGTCGTAGTTTAATTACCGTGGCGGGCAAGGTCCTGTCCGAATTGTTTGGCCTTGCAACAACAAGCCAGGAACGAAACCTTCACTAAAAAGTCTATCTGAAAGCCAAGAAATTATTTATCACCTCAAGCTGAGAGTTAAATGTCGATGCTTAACGTGTCCCGCAAATATATATCAGAAAACCGGGAAGCAATCAATAAAGTGATCATTGGGGTACACCAGACTGACACAAAATTAAACAACATTACCCAGAAGTTGACTTCAGATTTAAATACTATTGCGCGTTTGTTCAGATCTATTCGCAATTAAATTTATCCTTGCAGCTGCTTAAACGAATGATCGATAGTGCCACTAGGTACCTGGACAAAATTCGCTTGGAGACGTTATTTCTTGTCATTGGGTATATTCCCTTAATTTGATCTCACCCGAAGAAATGTCCAAGGTACTATTCCAAATAAAAAATAAGATTCCGCAAATGTTTCGTTTACCATGTAGTCCTGGACGGAAACTATGGTCTTATTTTCGCACATTAAATTGCGCTACAATAATTGAAGAAGACAAATTAATTATATTTATTGTGATTCCGTTGGTTGATGCGAATGAAAAGTATTAGTTCTATGAAATCCATAATCTCGCCTTTCCTGACCCATTTCAAGGTTCTAGAAACACGGACACTAATTCATTGTTTAGAAAGTGATGCGCTCATGGTAAATACCTATCGAACTGAAAATATACTCCTATTCAGAGGAGAACTGTATTCATGTCCCAGTCTGAAGAACATTATTTCAATGTACATCACGCAAGGTTATCAATGGCCAAGTCTAAGTCGTGCGTTATGAATCATTTCATGAAAAATAATGACAACATTAAACGACACTGTATTCCTATAATCTATACACAAGCCATTCATTTAAAAGATGGAATTTATGCAGTGTCAACAAAAGAGCAATTTCAATTACGGCTTACTTGCCAAACTTCGCAAGGCAATTCTGAGTTGCAAATTAACCCTCCATTGACATTCATAAAATTACAAATGACTTGTTCGGCACACAGCGAAGGCATTACACTGTTACCATACTTCACGGTGCAAACCACAGTTAAGTCCAAACATGAACCATTTCTGGCTTTGCTGCAGGATTCAAATTTTTCTGAAGTAAAACTCTGGCAGCCCTTTATACGCACTTTTCCAATTTTTTCTAACACAATATTACCTGAGACCCTAGGGGCCGTGGATGGAATTCCTATGGGTGATTTAATAGATCGATTAAGGACCTTCCTAAAATTATCTTTAGACACTAACTGGCATCTTACTTTGTTGGTTAGAATTCTGTTGGGTATTATTCTATTGGGCATACTAATTGTCACTTTCAAAGCTCGGCGGTATATTGGTTTATGTTTGCATCGGCTGTGCGGTTGGGGTAAAAGGGAACAGGAAAACCCAAAGACAGTGGTGACCACAAACGTTGAGGCTACAGAACCTGATGAACAAACCAGTGCTGGAACTTCGACCCGCGGGTACGAAGACTGGGATGCTGAGATTCAAAAGGATGCTGAAAACCGCAACCGTATTAAATCGATATATTCGACGCTGGACTTAACTACTATCAAATCAGTACAGAAGGTAGACAACAAACACAATCTTGGTCACCTAATGGGGATTGATAAACAGAAAACATCACCACCATCTTCATTATAAACTAGTACTCTATTATTAAGTGCTTTGGAATAATGTGGACTATTCGATCAATAAATTATCGTGTGGCTAAAATAACTAGGAGTGTTTTGGAAGAAGCTGGACTATTCTCATAATGAATCGTCGCATTGATAATAGCTAAAGACACTTTGACTAATAGACGAGACATCACTGTAGTGGTGTTTACTGAAAGTTAGTAACTTATAATAACTCTTAAAAAATGATGTGCATGTATTAGAAATGTATTGATGTTTGATGTTGTGAAAATATCCATTTTAAAGTTCAAATCCGGTATACAACATGTTAAGGAAAAGGGTTGCTACACATCACGAAAGCATGCCTATATAATTTTGACCCCCTTAAACCCCAATTTTATATAGTAAAACTGGGGTTTACGGGGGTATACATTATTTTTCTTATTTCTGCTAAAAACATAGATTGTGGGTACTCGTTAGAACCGCCTCGCCGAGGCGGTTCTAACGAGTACCCACAATCTATGTTTTAAGCAGAAATATGAAAAATATCAGGGTTTTTTTTTATCTGAAAATTTTCAGTTTTTGGAGGTGAAATTTTCTTTATATTTGAATAGGCGTGTTTTCGTAATGAGAGGATTTTAACATTACTCCAATCCGCCTCATTATGCTGAAGCGTCATTTAAAACTCATGCTGGCGAATTAGCATGAATTTTGTGGCCCAGGTATGTTGTAACATAATGGTGCATGGTTTTGATAATGTTGCAGCTTTTGTATTGGGAACAACTGTGTGCTTGATTCATTTAACTTGGGTATCTGGCACTTCTTTGACGTCAACAAATATTACGAGTTACAAACCAGGGAAACAGTCGCCGATTATTAATCATTAATAATCTAGCAACTTTCCGAAATTCCTCCGCTTGGTTTCTACTATGACTGGATAGGAAATTAATTATGTGTAGTAAATAGGTTTGAACATGCATTGTTTTGGAGGGGTGGGGAGGAGTTGTAGCAGCCATACGCTAAAAAATTTAGTGAGGCGGGAGAGAGACAGGAGAGAGGGCGGAGCGGTGTGGGAGTGAGGACATAAAATTGAGATAGCAAGAACTGGAAACTGCTGGAACATTTGTTGTATACGAGGAAATGATAAAGAGTAACTGTGCTGTCAAATATTTTTCGTTATACTTCTTTCGTTATACTAATAAAGAGTCACTGTGCTGTCAAATATAGTTCGTAAAACTCACAAAGAGTCACTCTGCTGTCAAATACCTTTCGTTAAACTCACAAAGAGTCACTGTGCTGTCAAGTATCTTTCGTTAAACTAATAAAAAGTCACTGTGCTATCAAATATCATTCGTTATACGAACTATATTAAACGTTCGTAGTGGGACAGAGACGCTGCCGTTCAAATCAATGCGTTTCTTCATTTTCGAAATTTCAATTTCTTTCCTCTCTGAATAGGCTCTTTTCAGAAGAGCAGGGGCAAAAACTATTTCGACAAAGTTACCGCTCCTGAAAGTTTACCGTAGATTAAGATGAACCACTGTTTTCAACCGAAAAGTATAAATATTTTTTTATTTCTCCAGGAAAAAATATGTACTCATTAGAAGCGCCTCGGAGAAAAAATATGTGGGTACTCATTAGAAGCGCCTTGCCGAGGCGCTTCTAATGGGTACCCACATATTTTTTTTCCTGGAGAAACGACAAACATATTATGTGAATACCCCCTCTTATCTGCAGTTACGGTGAACTCTTTCCCCTCAACTGTTCCACCCTTGTTGTATCACTCACCAATCTCGGACTGTAATTGGTGGTTTCTTTTCATCCAGTTTATCTTCACTGATCCCCGCATCAGTCAAGTCGACTACCTGAACTTTCTCACAGGGATCATGGCTTGTTGCCCAGCAACCTTTCTCACCTGAAACAGAACAAGTATTAGCTTTCACAAAAAGCGTATTCTACGCTTTACGGTGTCTGATCGGGGACTACAACTACTCATCCAGCAATTTTAAGCACAACAACAGGTAGTGAAATTGACTTGTCCAAATTTTAGGATAAAATATGGTAATTAGATGTCTGAATATTTCGGGGGAAAATACGGTATCGCAAAGACGATGTGCATGAGAAGGATTTGGTTATTTCGCAGCATACTGTCGAACTTCAGTGGCTCGTACATCTTTGGTACCATGGACATTTGTTCCAGACATGCGTAGTTCGGGCCACTGCGGGTTATTCATAGCGCCAGGTCAGGAGACAAAGAGGGATAATTTAGGGATGTCTTTCTGACCTCCTATAAAATAATTGTATTTTGAGTAGACTCATTAGAATCGCCTTAATGAGTCCATTCTAATGATACAATAACATACATTTTTATTATAAATAAAGCTTCCTTAACCCTTATCATGCTGAATAAATTAAGATGCCACGTCCACTTCTAATTTCCAGCCAATCAGATCCAGGTTTTTGATAGAAATTCACATACTGAATGACAAACAGTGCAGATCCAGATCAGTTGGCTTCTTCAGAAGCCAACTGATCTGGATCTACACTGTTTGCTAAGACGGGGCATGTCGTGTTCAGCAAGAGAAGGGTTAAATGTCCCTAAGTATTTGTTTTCATGGTGTACTGCTAAAGTCTGCTATTGAACGGTACATTTACAGTTATGTCAGCTATAACTAAAACGAATAATTGAATGCATTTTTTCTCTTAAAATATATCAAAGTTAAGTGAACAAACATACTAAGTTGTTGCTAGGATACATGTTCATATCCATAAATTATGCCTGCAAAGTCATATTTTCACCTAGTTTAGCACGACAGCGTTGTGTTGTGTTAACGCTTAGCACTCTGGGTAAAATGTTCAGCAGACGACATACTGAAATATGTTTCTCATTTTTCCAAGAAAACAGGTTTTGATATTTCATGCAAATTGTCTCTAATGAGACAATTTGCATGAAATATCAAAACCTGTTTTCTGGAAAAAGTAAGAAAAATATCATCAATTTGTCGTCTGCTGAATAAGCAAAGAATGCGGTAAAGGTTAATTGTTCGTGTAGAATATAGTCGACTCACAACTTCGCTTATCTCGAATAATCGCTTATCTCGAAGTGAAACTGGTCTCTGTTTAAACGTAATAATGTAACAACGTGTAATAAAATATTGTGGAAAAGAGAAGAAATTGCTCCTACGCAGCAATTTCTCCTCTTTTCCACAATATTTTCAATGTATCTCTTACTTCAGTAGTCATGGTAGTCAAATTACATATTCGTTTGTGAAATGTGGTTGTTCGATTTATTTTTTCCTCAATTCTGCAAATCTGATATGTCGAGATACGGATATCTAGAAGTATTTCAGAGAGTCCCTTGGACTTCGAGATAACAAGAGTTGACTTATGTAAATATCACATTTACTTTGAATATTCTAACAAACAGACCAGACCAAACAGAATGCGGCGTCTGATCAGGGTCCACACTATTTGACACTCATCCTGTAGTACTTTGACACAACAACAGGTAGTCAATCATCTTTACACCGACACTCGATACAACGACAAATTTATTATAATGATAATTTGAATGACACGAAACTTTCGCTTAACAGGTGACAATTAATCGTATTTTATGTAAAAATAATACATTTGATCATTCAAGATACCTATGATTCGGATATTTGTTAGAATCGCCTCAATGAGGCGATTCTAACAAATATCCAAATCATATGTTCTATGAAGAAATACGAATATAACAAACCCTTCTTATATACCATTCTGCTGCGTTTAAGGATTCTTTACAGCAGCAAAATTTAACGGCAACATATTTGGGAACAAATGTTGTCGTTGTAGAGTTTATTGTTGTGAAACGGACATGCTCATAATTTAGGACAAGTATGTAAAAAGTTAAGGTGTCAGATTATTTTGGGGAAAAAAAATTACAGTGAACGCTCGTTACAACGACATCATTTTTTCTCATAGATGTTGCCATTAAAATGAAATGTACTATTGTAAAGGACCCTCTATGAACAGAATTATATTTAAGAAAGGTCTTGTTTTATTCTTATTTCCTCATAAACCATGTTTTGGATATTTGTAAGAATCGTCTCAGTGATACCATAAACATATCTTTCTTGAAGTATTAAGTCTCCTAAAACCTTAAGTATTAAGTCTCATAAAACCGAGACTCCCATTTTCTAATCTGTAGTGTGTTTTTTTGTTTCCAAAGGCAATCTTTTTGACGTTTATATTAAATACGTACAATGTTCTTGCATAATTTCCGATAATATGTCACCTCTTTGAGTGTAGGATTCGTGCCAGTCAAATCTGCATTATAACGATTTATGTCGTTGTATCGAGTGTCGGTATAAAGAGGAGTGTATCTGATTTGGAGCGATAGATATCCACTGCCTACCAGCTTTTTTTTGAATAATGTAACCTTGAATAATGTTTCCGTATTTACTAGTCAACCATCTTGATACCGACACTCGATACAACAACACAATTCGCTATTGTGATAATTTGCCTGGCATGAAACCTTCGCTCAAGAGGTAACAGTTAATCAGAAATTGTGCAAGAACATTGTGTTTAATAATTCAAGAAACGTATGTTTTGGATATTTGTTAGAATCGCCTCATTGAGGCGATTCTAACAAATACCCAAAACGTATGTTTTATGGGAAATAAGAGGTCAGTGTGATTTATATTTCACGGTCCAGCCAGTAGTCATTATACTTTTGGAGACTACTTTATGATTTAACATGAAACTCGACATTTTGTTGTCAATTTTCAGACAACTTTACCATTTGTTGTGTGCTAAGCCCAGACCAAGCTTTGTTTGTGTGTGTGAAACCTAATACTTGGTTATAATAACGTTAAGTAGTCTATGGAAAAAGCATTGGACCAGTCCATGACCTTTCATAGTGCTTCCGGAGCAGCAACAAACATTCAGGGCCCAGTTGTTCAAAGCGTCGTTAGCTTTACGAGCTCGTTAAAGGTCATTTTGTTAACTGTTTTAGCAGATTCAATACACAATATTCTGATATTTTTTGCTGAAAAAATGTGAGTACCTATTGCACTGCAAAAGCTACTCATATTTTTTCAGCAAAACATTTCAGCATATTTGCGTTTGTTTGTTTGTGTTGAGGTTTTACGGCCCAGTCAACCCAATAGGGTCATGTCGAGCGCGGTCAGTTTACCTAACCGCACGTTTACTGGGCAGGCTTAGTCCTCTAAGCGGTTAACCAGTATTGTGCACATTCTTTCGCCAGAAACTGACAACTGCCCTTCTTGAATCAGCGGAAGGTAGAGAATGACCGTAGAAAATATTTCATGATCAATCTCCACGAAAGAATGTTGCCGACCTCGGCGGGGGTTGAACCCGCGACCTCCTGGTCTCCAGTAGGACGGCGCATCCAACTGAGCCATCGAGGCCGGCTAGCAGCATATTTGCGTATCACTCGATGTAAATTTTAACGAATCGTTAACTAACAATGTCCTTAGCTTTGAACAAATCGGCCTTGACATATTGTGGGCGTAGACATGAACTTACCCTTCACTGACGTGCACTCACAGATCTGTTTACATCCAGCGGGCGACTCTTCAACAATAAAACCGTCTCCTCCACTGCAGACTACTTCCCAGTGTTCAAGGCCATCTGAAATCAACGCAAGTATAGTCGAACCTCAATGGCTCGAACATCATTTGGGACCATAGAAATCTATTCTAGACATGGGTATTTTGAGCTATTGAGGGTTAATCATAACGTCAGGTCAGCAGGCAAATGGGGGCTATTTAGGAGACTATCCTAATGATTACATATAACACATTTACTATATATACTGAGACTAGGATACTCAATAGGGGTTGACCCCCTGTCCTTCTAAGCAAATTTAAGGACCCATTTGCCTTCTAACTCATCGAGGTGGGGAGCTATGCTGTTAGGGACGTAAGTGCCTCTGTTCCGCCACGGAAGGCAGACTGTCTTCAGTTTGCCTGGTGAGCCACAAACATTTGGAAAACTTTCCTTTTCTTTTCATCTTATAGCCTTAAATGTATCTCTTGCCATGTACACATTGTGTATTCATATTACATTTAATATTTCTCAGTAATATTCTCATGATACTATATTTTCTTCTCCCTGACTATTTTCTCTGTTGCCATCTCTCTAACATTACCGCCAGAAGTCATTACGAAAACATGCCTATTCAAATATACTGAAAATTTTACCACCAAAAAATGAAAATTTTCAGTTAAAAAATCCTTAGATTGTTCATATTTCTGCTCAAAACATAGATCGTGGTTACTCGTTAGAACCGCCTCGGCGAGGTGGTTCTAATGAGTATCAACAATTTATGTTTTGAGCAGAAATAAGAAAAATAGTGTATACCCCTGTAAACCCTAGTTTTACTACATAAAAGTGGGGTTTAAGGGGGTCAAAGTATATAGGCATATTTTCGTGATGAAAGCCGTGGAATAATAGTCATATGTTACGTTCAACGTAAAAATGTAGATGTAGATACAGTATTTTGCGTACGAAAAAACGCCTATTCAAATATATTGAAAATTTCACCTCCAAAAAACGAAAATTTTCAGATAAAAAACTCTAATATGTTTTCATATTTCTGCTCAAAACATAGATTGTGGGTACTCGTTAGAACCGCCTCGACGAGGCGGTTCTAACGAGTACCACAATCTATGTTTTTGAGCAGAAATAAGAAAAGTAATGTATACCCCTGTAAACCCCAGTTTTACTGTATAAAAGTGGGGTTTAAGGGGGTCAAAATTATATAGGCATGCTTTCGTGATGGTTTCCTATTTCTTCATAAATCATATCTTGTGGGTACTCATTAGAAGCTTGTCGAGGCGCTTCTTAACAGTAGCCACGACATAACTAAAAGTATGTTTTCGTGGAAAAATAAGAAAAAATACGGAGAAAATTTTCCCTGAATTACCATTAAATACTCCTACTTAACATGTCCTCTGATATTTCTAAGGATTTGTTTTAACCATGTGAGGATTTTTCATACGCTGTGTTTGCGTGTGCATGTGAGTATGCGAACAGGATTCTTATATTTAACAGAGTTAAAAGCTGGGTGAAAATACGGCGTTAAGCTATTCTACAGTATCACAGTGCATAGGACGTATAAAGGATAAGAATTAAAACTTGCCCCTGATGGAATAACGAAAATTTATAGTTTTTTTTTTTTTTTTTTTTTACGATAGATTCTAGTTACGAGGGATGTTCGAAATGAATTGCCGATTGTCCTCTAGCTCGATATCCACGTGGGGCACGATAAAAACCAATACATGCCTGTATAGGGCTATTCAATATCTACACACTGGTGTATAAATGTACATGTTAGACTAAGTGTAAGACATAAAATTTGCCATTTGAATACACGCAGTCATTGACCACTGCTGTAAAAATGGTTGGTAGAAGCGTCGACAAAAAAGATGAAATACGGGCTTACATCAAAGCTCGCTCAAAACTTGGTTGTTCTTTGAAGAAGCTGATGACTGAAATTTCTACTGCTTTTGGACCTTCTTGTGTGTCGTATGACACAGTTCGGCGGTGGAAAAAGAAATTTGAGTCTGGTGTAGAGTCCATCAAAAATGCACCGAAATCAGGTAGGCCAAAATCTGCATCTCGTAAAGAAATTGTTTCCAAAATAAAGGAAATCATTGAAGGAGATGCCAGATTTACAGTTCGTGATATTGCACGAAAGGTAGGCATATCACTATCAACGGTTCACCTTATTTTGAAGAAGCATTTGAAAGTCAGAAAGGTTTCTGCTAGATGGGTGCCACATCTGTTGACTGACGAGCAAAGGAGGCAACGGGTTAAAGTGGCCAAAAAGTTGCTTCAAATGTTTCCAAAATATGACAAAAAGCAGTTTGCCAATGTCGTCACAGGTGATGAAACCTGGGTCCATTATTTTGAGCCCATCAGAAAGGTTAGCAATAAGATCTGGGCCACTGAACACAGCAAACGCCCAATAATTGCCAAACGTTCTTTGAGTACAAAGAAGGTTTTGTATGCAATCTTTTTCTCTGGGGAAGGAGTCGCAATAAAAGTGTCAGTGAAAAAGGGCAAAAGCATCACCGGAAAGTACTACAAAGACGTAGTACTGAAGACACTGAAAAAGTATTATCAGAAACGACGCCCTGCCACTGGTTTTAAACATGTCCGTCTTCTACATGACAATGCCCCAGCTCATACCTCGCAATAGTTACGGCGTTTTTTGAAGAAAGAAAAAGTAACTGTTTTGCCTCACCCCCCGTATTCCCCAGACCTTGCCCCATGTGATTTCTTTTTGTTTCCGAAATTGAAAGCATTCCTTGCTGGGCGGAAATACCAGTCCCGACAGGCACTTGGATCTGCCATTCATCAGTACCTTATTACTGTGCCCAAATCAGCGTACCGTGACGCCTTCAAGAAGTGGATACATCGGCTGAAACACTGCATTTCTAGCCACGGGGAGTACTTCGAGGGCATGAAATGAGTACTTTTGGGCTAACTTGAAATTTGAAGTCTCCAGATAGAAATAAGCAATTCATTTCGAACATCCCTCGTACTTAGATATTGGCCAAAGTAACCCAGTGGGCACGCAACGTGCAGGCAATGTGCTATCAACAACGATGACATTGCATCGACGTTGATGAGACGTTGTATATACGTCTTGTGCCCTCTGGGAAATGACCTTTAATGTCTGTCTTAGTGCGTCTAAATGAATCGCAACTGAGACTTTCTTACAGGTATCTGATTTTCAAACAAACGCGTTTCACTTGATTATTCATTTTAATGTCAGAATCATTATCAAAATCAAGTCTGGTCGACAGTATGCCCCAGTTTGAATACCGGGGTGCTGGTAGATAGATGAGAATAATGATGGGAGTATTGTCATGGCAAATTACGTTACTCCATCCCAAACCTCCACTCCAACACTCCATTCAAAATCTGCACTCACTCCACGCCATCACTCCTTTCCAGATTTTACGCTGTGCCGCCCGTCTAGTCGCCAACAAGCGGGCGGAGCAAGCGGGGCCGCGGCGGTGCTGTTAGTTGGGCACAACTAAAAGACAAGTGGAAGTGAAATGGCGACTTCCTTGTAACGTGTAAAACTCGTCCAAACTGGACTGAGTATTTAATGGCTAAATGTATATAGGTTTATCTTCTGTATAGCGTAGCCGTGTCTAGAAATAAACACACATCACGCCACAAAGAAAATATACAATCAGCAGATATGTATGATACAGAGTATGATATGAGAAGAGATAGCAGCCGAGACAAGAAAAACCACCTACCTTTTCCACACGGATTTTTGAGTAAGTTCTTACTTCTTCCAGCCATTGTGTGTCTGTAGACGTTTATTCTGCACCGACCGCGTCTTGTTAATTATGTTTGCCGAACACTTGTATATTTATACTCCTAACTGTTCTCAGTTCAAGGTCACTGGTTCACTGCTTGTTCAGCGAATATATCGCATACCTGGAGTTCGCGCACATAGCATAGACAAGTCTGTTTTTTTTTTTCTTTCAACTAAAAAGATATTTTCATTATTTCTGCACGGAAATTTTTATTGTGGTACTCATTAAAAGCACCTCAATAAGGCGATTCTAATTAGTACCCACAATATATGTGTCCGTGCAGAAAAAAGAAAACATATTTACCTGATACCCCCTCTTATCTGGAGCTATGACAGGTCAGCCTATTTTGTATAATTTACTCAAAAACTTGTACTTTAAGTGTGTAACGTAGACAAATGCTGCGAGAAAGTAAATGTTAAATATTTGCTGTAATGTAAAATATTTCGGGCGGACAAAATCGATCGATATATCGGGAAGACGAGTTGATGTAACCCTTAAACTGCCAGTCACAACAATTGTCGTCTGCTTTGTCATCTGCTTGTGATTTTAAAAGTCATTTTTGCAAACAGTGTGGACCCAGATCAGACTGCTCCTCTGATCTGGATCCACACTGTTTGCATGTATGCAAAAATAGGTTTGAAAAGTTTGCAAGAATATTCAGCGGACGACATAAACAGACGAAATTTTCAGATGCAGGTTTTCTTGGCGTTTTAAGATCTTTTAAGGGCTAAGGCTACGATTTGTCCTATAAATAGGGCTCTTGGATTCATATATTCTCTTTTTTTTTTTCATTTTTATTCTGACATTTACGTTTATGTTTAATATTAGACTGACTCTTCGCGTTTCGCAATATGAATATCAAAAACTGAAAACGGGCGAAACGCGAGCTTTTGTAAGCAGAAGTAGGCTACGATATGAGCCGAGCCACAACACCTCCTATAAGATTGCATGTGAGCGAAGACTCGGATCATCCAGCGCATCCGTGCATTCTGATCAGTCTTCGTTGTCCGCCTGGACGCTTTGGATCCTTGGCTACTCACAGAGTATTCTGCGAAGAATCCGATCAGACTGTGCGGATGCACAGACAGATCTGAGACTTCGCTGGGCGTTCATTAGACTGGCTCCAGTCTCCAGTGGCTAAATATTTATTCTTATAATCCTGTTTGATAATCCACTAAGATAAAACCAAAATAATATCATGACTATAAAGGCTGGTCACTAGTGATTATCAAACAGGATTATAAGAATAAATATTTAGTCACTGGAGACTGGAACCAGTCTAGGCGCTCATGAACCTTTTGTAGGAAATGCTGTGCCCCGGCGTACGTTAAAAAAAACAAAACTTTCATAGTTCTATTTATGCCTTGTGGACTCTTCCACCAATCTGTTGGACATGTCCGTCTCTAGTTTAAGGGGTCTCTGGTTTAGTGTTTTATTATTATTATTATTGTTATTATTATTATTGTTTACATCGTCGTCCGATCTGGGTCTACACTATTTGCCAGTATCCCTTTTAAGGGACACAAGACATTCATGAGGCCCTCTCAGGGGTTATTGGGAACAGGGGAATAAAGTAATTTATTTCAGGGGAATAGAGGAACACGTCTAAAATGAAGGGAATAGGGGAACAAATATAATGTAATTTTGGGGAGTAGGGAACATAGAAAATTAAGATTTTGATTTTTGGGAACAAGAGAAAATGCTGAAATATTTTGGAGGAACAAGGGAAGAGGTCCCTCCCTTGGAGGGCCTCATTCATGGGTTAACCCCTCAAAAGTACCTATGCACACAGTAAAGATCCAGATCAGACACCACAGAAGTAGAGCAAATAATAAAAATGACAACGCACTAAAAAATGCTGGCCTCCGTGGCTCAGCTGGATGGGCGTCCGACTGGAGATCAGGGGGTTGCAGGTTCGACCCAGCCGGGTCGGCAACATTCTTTTTGTGGAGGTTCATCATGAAATATTTTCTCGTCATTCTCTCACTTTCGCTGATTCAAGAAGGGCAGTTGTCAGTTTCTGGCGAAAGTGGTTTACCGCATAGAGGACTAAGCCTGCCCAATAAAACTAAGCCTGCCCAATAAAAGTGTGGTTAGGTAAACTTGCGCTCGACATGACCCAAATGGGTTGACTGGGCCGTACAACCTCAACACAAACAAACGATGCACAAAAAGGGCCCTTATGCAGTTTGCGGACAACACAGGGCCTGATCAGCCTGCCCAAATGCGCAGGCTGCTCAGGGCCTTCGTTGCCGCTTACAGAATCAATGGGTATTGCAGTAAATCATCGACAAAGAGAGAATGCTTATATCAGACTGCGCGGATGCGCATGCCGATCTGGGCCTTCGCTGTTCGCTCATGGCAAACGGGTCGTTTTCGCTCCTCTTCACTTGAACCAGACTCTTGGTTGAAAATGAACCTGTGCAAAGAGTCAGGTGGAAGAACCCACTGGTCGTCAGAGTCCTTAATGCCTATGAAACAGTGAGGCCAGTTTGCACACCGTAGCTTCGCATTTTGCCTGAATGTTCTACAATGACCACGTTTCCACCAAATGATTTGGGCCGGCGAAATCCCCAATCAGCCAGACTGTGCGAAAACATATGTTGACCGGCCTTGATCTCAAACGCGCTTTAAAACAGGTCGCGACAGTTAGTCCCCACCCCCTATATACACCATATGCCTGTGATGCAACCAAAGTCCGAACTTCGGAACGGCTGTTCTACGATTAAATAAAAATAAAACAATCCCTTTCTTACATAACATTCTGCTGTGTTTAAAGGTTCTCATCAATTAATCAGACTTTATGCGCAAACATGTATTCAGTAAATGAATAAGAAACATACGTTTAGGATATGTGTTAGAATCGTTTTGGATATTTGTTAGAATCGCCCCAGTTCGAGAAAGGAGCCAGATACTTTCAGCCAGGGCTCTCCATTGGCTATCTCTTGGAGTCCACATAATAACCCTGCCCAAGAGCTTATCAGACAGAGCAACCAACTGCTACATTATCTCCATAGGAATAGCTGTTTCCGCAAAAAATTGTCTGATTGGTCAGAAGGCAGCAGGTTAACAGTTACTCCCAAATATTTCTCCAGGCCATTAGTGTCAGATGCTGAACCCTCCCAGTGTTTTATTACCACAAGCATCTTTATCAGTGCAAATATACCTGTATTGTAATTTAGCACTTTGCCAGAAAATGTATACCAAGACATTTGAAACTGTGCATATTTATTTGATTTTCTGTTACTTTCTGAAAATATATCACTGATATGGAGAAGCAGAAGCTCTGTGGACATGACAAAATGTTCCATTTAACTGCAGCATCAAATAATGTTTTTCTGCAAGGAAAATGTTCCAGATAACTGGTAGCACTTGAGGAAATGCTGCTCAAATTCCTTTGCATAATATTGTTTTCCACTGCTTATCTTCTCCTTAAGTTTATTACGTTTTTCTTTGTCTAGAAGTTTCAATTGTCTCTTTGATTTTGAAGACATTTTATTTGACCTAAGAAAAGAAGACACTGCTTATCTGGATCTCAGTTTCAAATAGCTCCTACAGAATTTCACAGTTTCATTAACAGCTGTCTTATTGCAATAAATAATTCCTGACATGCCAGTCTGACCACAGTGTTTTGATAATTTAAGATAAGGGTCGAACTACCTTGCCTGAAACTAACCAATCAGCTGTTCCCCAGCGAAAACGCCTGGTGGTATTCATGGTAGCTCTGTCTTATATGCTACTTGCCCTGCCCCACGAGGTATGAGTATTAGTTTTCTAATCTAACCAAGGTGAAACACTCCTCCTGAACTATTTTTAACACATATCTCTGCAGAACTCCCTTACCTGGCAGAAACTCATGACTAATCAATTACAATGTAAATCACAGAGAAAAGAGATTCCAAAAGAAAAGATTTTTTGTAAAAATATAAATCGTGTTACGCTGATTTAACCCTTCTAACCCAGGGTTTATGAAATGGACTTTTCCGTCATTGAATTTGAACATGTCCATTGTTACAAATAGGAATATCTGTCAAAAATCAAGACAGAATGGCAAACAGTGTAGATCCTGATGAGACGGCTCATTATGAGCCGTCTCATCAGGATCTACACTGTTTGTACAGGTATCTGGTTTGATCTGCAGGACTGATAGGGTTAAATGTCAGTAAGACGGGAGCCAGTCTACTACACAAGTTATAATTTCTATTACAGTTCCGACTACACAATGTTGAAACCGAGGTTACAGTTACTGCTGCTGGCCATGGTCATGGTTAGGGCCCAAACTTCCACCTCGAAACCTAACATTATTCTCATGATAGCGGATGACCTTGGATATGGAGATCTTGGTTGCTATGGCAATACGAGTGTGAGGACGCCGAATATAGACAGCCTGGCTCACGATGGGGTCAAACTAACCCAACATCTTGCTGCAGCCAGTGTTTGCACACCCAGTAGGGCTGCCTTCTTGACTGGTAGATACCCAATCAGATCAGGTATGATAGTACAGTCGACTCTCGTTATCTCGAAGTCCAAGGGACCGTCTGAAATACTTCGAGATATCTGTCGACATATCAGGAAAAAATAGATCAAACAACAACATCTAACGAATGACTATGTAATTGACTCCTCAAATTAGAGATATATTGAAAATATTGTGGAAAAGAGCAGGAGTTAGAGATATTGAAAATATTGTGGAAAAGAGGAGAAATTGCTCCTTAGGAGCAATTTCTCCTCTTTTCCACAATATTTTGTTACCTGTTGTTAGATTTCCATGTTAAACCAAGGACCAGATTTTCACTTCGAGGTAAGCGATTATTCGGGACAAGCGAAGTCGAGATAACGATAATCAACCGTACCTCTCTTCTAAGGAGAATTTGCATGAAAAGTCAAAACCTATTATATAGGAAAAAAAATAAGAAAAAAATTTCATAATATCGCCAGCTAAATTTTTTACCCAGAATGCTAAGCGTTCAGTATATGTACCTTTATGACATCGTCCAATAATTTTCAAAAGCTGCCATAGCCGGTACTAGGCAAGTTCGGATGAGCTAAAAGTAAGTTTACTTGCAGTCACTTGATTTTCTTTCATCCTGTTCAAATGAAATCCATACTTATGGCCCCAGATAACTGACATGCATAAATCTGCTGGGTTATTATGTCACGCGATGCTTTGAATTGTTTATATTATCTCAGCCAATTCGAGTCTGATTCATTGAACGTTCTTTTTACCGACACTCGATATAACAACTTTCGTAAAAGATTTATATTTGACTGGCACGAAACCTTCACTCAAAAGAAGACAGTTAATCAGAAATTATGCAAGAATATTGTATTCAGTATTTTAAGGAACATGTGAGTTGGATATTTTTTAGAATCGCCTCACCGTGACTATTCTATCAGATATCCAAAACAGATGTTCTAGGAGGAAATAAGAATCAAACGATACCTTTCTTACATATCATTCTGCTATAAGGATTCTTTACAAAAGCAAATTCATTAAATGGCAACATCTTTGGGAACTTATGCTGTCGTTGTAACGATGCTTCACTGTTTTTCATTAAATGTTTTCTTTATATTACTTACTTCTACGTATCTATCCCTTTTGATATCACCCCTTCCCTTCAGCTTCTGAGAAGTTGAAGGAGCATATTGATTTGGTAATGACCATCATCTGTCTGTTTGTCTGTCTGTCCGTAACACTGGAATTGTTTCTGTTTCTGTTTCATCACTGAAGAACATTGCAGACTAGGGTCTTCAAATTCCATGCAGTGAACCCTCAATCGAATATTCTTCAGGTATGGCTCCACGGGGAATGATGCGTGTAAAGACATGGATCGCATCACAGTGTGGTCTACCGCCTTCTGAGGTCACCTTTGCTGAACTCACACGTCAGGCCGGCTACAGAAATGGATTTATAGGTAACACCATAGCTCCAGATAAGAGGAGGTATCCACATATTTTTTTTTTTATTTCTCCACGTAAAAAAAACGTTGTTGGTACTCATTAGAAGCGCCTCACTGAGGCGCTTCTAATGAGTACCACAACGTTTTCATGGAGAAATAATAACAGTATCAGTACTAACCGGTTGTAAAAAAGTGCCTTATCTGGAGCTGTGACAGTCTTGGAAAACTGGACTGTAGACATATTGAATTATTTTACCAGAAAAATGGGTTCGACATTTCACTGATACCAACCCTTATTATATGGGATAAAATTTCAAACTGTTTTCTGAATTTTTTGTACACGCGTGCTGAGCGTTCAAATATGACCACGTCAATGATAAATAGTTGATGTATGCGGTCAGCGAAGACCCAGTGCCGGCCTCGGTGGCTCAGTTGGATGCGCCGTCCGACTGGAGACCAGGAGGTCGCGGGTTCAACCACCGCCGAGGTCGGCAACATTCTTTCGTGGAGATTGATCATGAAATATTTTCTACGGTCATTCTCTCCCTTCCGCTGATTCAAGAAGGGCAGTTGTCAGTTTCTGGCGAAAGAATGTGCACAATACTGGTTAACCGCTTAGAGGACTAAGCCTGCCCAGTAAACGTGTGGTTAGGTAAACTGACCGCGCTCGACATGAGCCCATTGGGTTGACTGGACCGTAAAACCTCAACACAAATAAACAAATTCGGACATAATCTCTTACAACAAGCTGATTTGCGAAAATTCATTAGAGAGAATCCGAAGTTGAAAGCTTAAAGTTTAACCTACTTTCTGTAATTATTCAAACATATTTTTCACTGAAAATGACTTGTTATTTCCTTCAAACAATTTAAATCAAATGTGACATTTCATTGCAGCAATTGAAATGAGATTTGATATTTCATTCAAGCAGTTTGAATAAAATGTCTTATTTACTGCGAAGAAATGAGATAAATATCATCATTTTACGTCCGACGATTTAGCCTACAGAGTGCTAAATCTTAAAATACATATTAATACGAGCCTAGAAACAGCATTTACTACAAGATTGCGTTTGCGCCCTGCGAAGACTCAGATCAGACTGCGCATTCGCGCAGTCTGATCTGAGTCTTCGCAGGGCACTATATAGGTAGCAAAGGGTCCCAAAGGGGTCTTCAGGCGGACAGTGAAGAAGCTTGTCAGTCTGCACGGATACGCTTGCTGATCTGCATTTTCGCTAGATGCTTGTGCAAGTTTGGAGGAAATGCTGTGGCCCGGCTCAAATTTGAGACGGAACACATAACGGCTGTAAGTCAGTGGAACCTGCAGAATCCAGTAATTCAGTAGACGGACAGCGAAGTCCCTGAACAGACTGCGTGGATGCGCAAGCGGTTCAGGGCCTTCGCTGTACGCACACGCTCGGAGACCTCGTTTACCTTGGCACAGCCTTTATTGTAGCGCTTAGCATGCTGGGTAAAAAATTCAGCAGACGATATTATGAAATGTTTTTTTTTTTTTCTTATTTTTCCCAGAAAACTGGTTTTCACTTTCCATTCAAATTAGGAGACAATTTGCATGAAACGTCAAACATGTTTTCTAGGAAAAATGAAAAAAAAAAACAACTAACTCAGCATGCTTAAAGTTAGATAAGCTCGAGCTGCCAGGAGACTTGAAATGGCATTTATTGCATATGTGGGTAGCAAAGGAAAAGTGTTCGAGCCATGGGTAGTTCGAGGCAATGAAGGTTAATCATGGCGGCAGGTCGGGAAGCAAATATCGCTACATCACGAAAACACGCCTATATAGTTTTGACCCCCTTAAACCCCACTTTTATAAAGTAAAACTGGGTTTTACAGGGGTATACATTATTTTTCTTATTACTGCTCAAAAACATAGATTGTGGGTACTTGTTAGAACCGCCTCGCCGAGGCGGTTCTAACGAGTACCACAATCTATTTTTGAGCAGAAATATGAAAAAATATTAGAATCTTTTATCTGATTTTTTTTCCCTTTTTTGGTTGTAAAATTTTCAATATATTTGAATAGGCATGTTTTCGTAATGATTCTGGGAACTCTGTCGATCTTCTACACGTATGTTGAGTGTACTCATTAGATTCGCCTCTTCGAGACAACATAATTTTGTGATAAAATAAGAAAATGTCCTTAAATATTTTTGTAATTAAGCTATGGGAAGAACCCGCAAACTCTCGATTTTGAATTCGACGCTTTACCACTGCACTAGAGCGCTTACAGAATCATTTGCTATTTTATCTTAACCATTTGCTTTTTATCTTAAGGAAAATGGCACATAGGCCTTAGTCAGGAAACACTGGGCGACCACCTATCTCACCCACTTAAACAAGGATTTGATCACTACTATGGGATAGCAGGCACCAATCTCGAGGATTTCGGTCAAGAAGAGACCTCCGTTATCTTGGGCTATCGCCCTTCTTGGTACTGGGAATTGGTAGCAGTGTTTACCGTCACAGCCATATCAATGACGTGCCTTTATTCTTACGGTTACATAAGTCGCACTGTACTATTGGTTGGGCTAATATTGTGGGCAGTGCCAGTTCTTTGCGCATGGCAACTTATGGACAGCATGACTTTACTAAATAGCGTGTTATACAGAAATAATGAGGTTGTCGAACAGCCTATACGTCTCGCTGGTCTTAGTCAAAGGTTTGTCAAAGAAGGAATTGAGTTTATGGGGAATGCTACATCAAGAAAAGAACCGTTTCTGCTCGTTATGTCATGGTGTCACATGCACACATTCCTTACTACTGCAAAGGAGTTCGCCGGAAAGAGCCAGTTTGGTCGTTACGGTGACGCCCTTGAGGAACTTGATTGGTCTGTTGGTGAACTACTGAAGTATATTGACAGTACTGGTGGTAGGAATAATACGCTGGTGTATTTTACCTCAGATAATGGCGGTCATCTTGAGCTTGGTACTGATGGTGGATGGAATGGTATTCTCAGAGGTAAGGTAACGAGTTTCAATACTTTGAAATGCATTTTCGTTTACTCTTCAGTGAAGGTATCATGCCTGTCCAGTTTTCATTATATCGAATTTGTCGTCGTATCGAGTGAGGGTATAAAGAGGGTTGACTGTATATCAATAACCCAGGTAACGGTGGGTGCTTCGTGTTGGGTACCGTTGATAATAAATTTCTTAAAAAAGAGTTCGGAAAAGGCTCTACGGTATACGTTAATATTACATACATAACCAAAATGTACCATGATTTCTTCCAGACATAAAACTGGTATTTTCCTTGTTTTCTAAGAAGAAATATTTCCTCTTAGCCGGGGAAATAAATCTTTTTAACCGGAACTACTTTTTTTTTGTAACATATGAACAGCCTAGATTTTGTTTGACCCTGCTGTAAATATCATTTAGGATAAAAACAAAATAGAAATGACAGCGTAAACAAACTGACAGACTAGACTTGCCACAAAAGCCTCTTAAATGGTGTACTATATTGCGGCGAAATGCATGTAATATACAGTTTATTCATTTCTCCTATTTTAAATATGGGATTTATAAACCTCGGGAAGTAAAAAAAAATCCGATAAAGAAACGAGTGCGAAGGCACTCGTTTCTTTATCGGATTTTTTTTATCTCCCGAGGTTTATAAATCCCATATACAAAATAGGAGAATGAATAAACTCTATTTATTGACGCCGTTTTTTCAATTTTTATATTTTCCTTGTGTAATTTTGAACTGTACAAAATAAGCAGACGTAAAATTGGGTAAATATCCAAAATGAACAACATTTCTTTTAATAATCTTATAAAAATATTATCCGTAACTTTTGTTTCACAGATGGTGTAGACGACCCCTACGCGGACCAAACATATATTCGTAATTTGGAACTGCATCAGAATTAACCCATTGCAGACTGAATGAACTCCCCCACACTATCTATTGGAAGATTCTAATTTCGATTTTAGGTATGTCAGGCTATGTGACTTAGATATTCATAGAGAAAAATAGTTAAACTATTTGCGAACAGTGGAGACCCTGATCAGACGCCGCATTCTGCGGCGTCTGATCTGGGTCTGCACTGTTTGCCAACAAACCTTTTAGGGGTCTCCAGACTACAACGGGTTAAGGGTGAGGTTTCACGCGAGTAAAAGTGGGCTGCGTTCAATAGTGCAAAGTGATAGCGAACTTTTAGCCCTGGATCCACGTACCTAATGACGGGCAGGGATCCAGGATAAAACACTCGCGAGTAATTTGTACTTCTGACGCAGCCCTGGTTTAAGCTCCTAGTAGGCTTCCCAGCTAACATTCTTTATAAATCTGCAGCGGGCCGTTATCGGCCCGTCAGCTACCCTGACGGGCCGATAACGGCCCGCTATAAATTTATGTAGAATGCTTACTAGGTTTCTACTGACCGTTCCAAGGTGATTCCTCTATTTCAATTCTTCTGTGGTTTCATATGTGACGTTTGTTTTGTCACAGTTTCTTCCTCATCTCTGCTGTTGGTGCCTCGGGATGGCTGTGCTTCGTGATTGTGACATTCTCTTGGTAGCTTCACATATTTTTATTTATCCAGTCTATTTCTCGTATATTTGGTGTATTGTATTTTAGGTAGCAAAGCCCACGGGGCTCCGGACGGCGGAATACGAGTTGCCGGTCTGTTACGTTGGTCTGGAAAAGTGCCAGCCGGTAGAGTTACGGACGAACCAACGTCACTGATGGATATATACCCGACTGTTGCCGACCTAGCTGGGGTGGAGATACCAAAAGACAGATATATTGATGGCAGAAATATACTGCCGTTGATTAATGATGATACACAGATCTCGCCGCACGAGTTTCTCTTTCATTATTGTGGGGATAAACTGCATGCTGTGAGATACAGACCACAGTCAGGTACTAAATAGCTTGCTTATATTAGCCCAGCGGGTATATGACGTCCAAACAACTTTGTATTAATGACGTTGCATCGACGTAAATGCGACGTTGTAAAAGCGTCATGTAGCCGCTGGGATCAATATGATTATCACCCTGCATCTCAGTAAACACGCAACGTCGTAGCAAACAGTGTAGACCCAGATCAAACTGCAGTTTGATCAGCGTCTACACTGTTTCCCATTCTATTAGTACTTTTAGATACATCAAAGGACAGTCAAACAGACTTGGTAAATTTTTTTATGTAAATTATGGCGCTAAGTCTAAATATATCTCGTAATTATGGCATAAAGTTACATAAAAAATGTAGAAAGAGTTCCTACCTACCCTGACTATTGTATTCGATAATGTTATCCTAAACACATTTTTTATTTGGCCTGAGCAAATACTGTAGACCAAAGTCAGACTGCTCCATAGAAGTTGTCTGATTACTGGTTGTCATTCAGCCAGCACTTCTTGGACATATCACGAGGGCATACTACAGACGAAATCGTCACTGACAGTCATAGCTACAGATAAGAGGGGGTATCCACATAATATTTTTCTTATTTCTCGACGAATACATATGTTGTTGGTACTCATTAGAAGCGCCTCGCCGAGGCGCTTCTAATGAGTACCACAACATATGTTTTTATTGAGAAATAAGAAAGATATCAGCATTTTTTGGATGAAAAAAGCGCCTTATCTGTTGCTGTGTCAGACAGAAGCCTCGGTAAATCTCGGCCTACATTGTATATCGTTGCTAATTACTCTTCGAGTTACTCTCTACTTTATATTTTAACGAACTGTAATGGGAATGCTTGTAAACCACGAACCTGGTTATTTGTTAGTTACCATCACATCCCGGGCTAATTCTCGACTTTATATTTAAAACATATTATTAGAACCCAGGTAAATATTGTCATCGGTTGTTGTTGGTAACATGTTTCGTATTTTCCCCAGGCTATTTCTCAACTTTATTTGAATGAATTTTTATGGGAAATCTCGGCAAATCTTACCTTGGTTGTTGCTAATTCTACTCTCTGGACTACTTCTCGGAATGAATTGTCATGGGAAAATTTGGAAAATCTTTTCTTGGTTGTTGCTAGTTGCTACTCTCCTAGCTATTTCTCGACATCATATGAATGAATTGGAACGGGAAATCTTGGAAAAAGCTTACCTTGGTTGTTGCAAGTTAACAGCTCTCCGGGCTAATTCTCGACTTTATATTATTGAGTTGATTTTATATGAATGAATTGTCATAGGAAATCCTGGAAACCCTTACTTGATTGTTGCTAGTTACTACTCTCTGGGCTACTTCTCTCGACTTTATATGAATAGTCATGGGAAATGTTGTAAAATCTTACCTTGATTGTTGCTAGTTCTACTCTCCGGGCTAATTCTCTCGACTTAATATGAATAGTCATGGGAAATGTTGTAAAATCTTACCTTGATTGTTGCTAGTTACTACTCATCGGGCTACTTCTCTCGACTTTATATGAATAGTCATGGGAAATGTTGTAAAATCTTAACTTGATTGTTGCTAGTTCTACTCTCCGGGCTAATTCTCTCGACTTAATATGAATAGTCATGGGAAATGTTGTAAAATCTTACCTTGATTGTTGCTAGTTCTACTCTCCGGGCTAATTCTCTCGACTTAATATGAATAGTCATGGGAAATATTGTAAAATCTTACCTTGATTGTTGCTAGTTCTACTCTCCGGGCTAATTCTCTCGACTTAATATGAATAGTCATGGGAAATGTTGTAAAATCTTACCTTGATTGTTGCTAGTTCTACTCTCCGGGCTAATTCTCTCGACTTAATATGAATAGTCATGGGAAATGTTGTAAAATCTTACCTTGATTGTTGCTAGTTACTACTCTCTGGGCTACTTCTCTCGACTTAATATGAATAGTCATGGGAAATGTTGTGAAATCTTACCTTGATTGTTGCTAGTTACTACTCTCTGGGCTAATTCTCTCGACTTTATATGAATAGTCATGGGAAACGTTGTAAAATCTTACCTTGATTGTTGCTAGTTCTACTCATCGGGCTACTTCTCTCGACTTTATTTGAATGTTTATAAGAAATTATGGAAAATCTTACCTTGATTGTTGCTAGTTACTAATCTCCGGGCTACTTCTCTCCACTTTATATGAATAGTGATGGGAAATTTTGAAAAATCTTACCTTGATTGTTGCTAGTTACTACTCTCCGGGCTACTTCTCTCCACTTTATATGAACAGTCATGGGAAATTTTGAAAAATCTTACCTTGAATGTTGCTAGTTACTACTCTCCGGGCTACTTCTCTCCACTTTATATGAATAGTCATGGGAAATTCTGGAAAAAATATTACCTTGATTGTTGCTAGTTACTAGTCTCCGGGCTACTTATCTCCACTTTATATGAATGTTTATAAGAAATTTTGGAAAATCTTACCTTGATTGTTGCTAGTTACTATTCTCCGGGCTACTTCTCTCGACTTTATATGAATAGTCATGGGAATTTCTGGAAAAAATATTACCTTGATTGTTGCTAGTTACTAGTCTCCGGGCTGCTTCTCTCCACTTTATATGAATGGTCATGGGAAATTTTGGAAAATCTTACCTTGATTGTTGCTAGTTACTACTCTCTAGGCTACTTCTCAACTTTATATGAATGTTTATAAGAAATTCTGGAAAATCTTACCCATAATGTTGCTATTTACTAGTCTCCGGGCTTCTTCTCTCGACTTTATATGAACGGTCATGGGAAATTCTGAAAAATCTTACCTTGATTGTTGCTATTTACTAGTCTCCGGGCTACTTCTCTCGACTTTATATGAACGGTCATGGGAAATTCTGAAAAATCTTACCTTGATTGTTGCTATTTACTAGTCTCCGGGCTACTTCTCTCGACTTTATATGAACGGTCATGGGAAATTCTGAAAAAATCTTACCTTGATTGTTGCTAGTTACTACTCTCCGGGCTACTTCTCTCCACTTTATATGAATAGTCATGGAAAATTCTGAAAACCATTACTTGATTGTTGCTAGTTACTAGTCTCCGGGCTACTTCTCTCGACTTTATATGAATGGTCATGGGAAATTTTGAAAAATCTTACCTTGATTGTTGCTAGTTACTTGTCTCCGGGCTACTTCTCTCGACTTTATATGAATGGTCATGGGAAATTTTGAAAAATCTTACCTTGATTGTTGCTAGGACTACTCTCTAGGCTACTTCTCGACTTTATATGAATGGGAAATCCTAGGAAACCTTAACTTCGTTACTTCTCGATCTTATAGCATTGAATGTTTATGGGAAATCTTGGAAAATCTTACATTGATTGTTGCTAATTACTACTCTCTGGACGACTTCTCGCCTTTATATGAATGAATTGACATGGGAAATTTTGGAGAAACAAACCTTGGTTGTTCATAGTTACTACTCTACGGGCTATTTCTTATACCTTATATGCATGAATCGTCATGAGAAATCTTCGAAGCTCTTACATTGATTGTTGCCATTACTACTCCGAGCTACTTCTCGATTTTATAAGAATGATTTGTCATGGGAAATCATGGAAAATCTTAACTTGGTTGCAGATACTTACTTGTTTCCAGGCTACTTCTCGATTTTACATCAACGAATATTTATGGGAAATCCAGAAAAAGCTTACCTTTGTGTTGCTAATTACTACTCCGAGCTACTTCTCGACTTTAGATCTATATGAATGATATACCGGGGGAAATCTCGGAAAATCTAATTTTGGTTGTTGCTAGTTACTCTCTCCGAGCTACTTCTCGACTTTATATAAACTAATTGTCATGGGAAATCTTTGAAAGTCTTACTTTGGTTGCTGCCAATTATTACTCTACAGGCTACTGCTCGACTTTATATGACTTATATGGACAAACTGTCACATGTGGTAGGTTATGGAATATCTTACTTTGTTTTGCTACTGCTGTCCGGGCTACTTCTCGATTTTACATATTGAATAAATTATAATGGGAAAGTTTTGACCTTGGTTGTTGCTAGTTACTACTCTTCGGGCTACATATCGACTTTATATGAATGATCATGGGAAATCGTGGAAAATTTGACCTTAGTTTTTGCTGATCTTTGCTAGCTACCCAGCGGGCACATGACGTTAATACAACGTCGCCTCAACGTCGATGCAACGTCAAGACGTTGCATCGATTTTGAGCCGACGTTGTATAAACGTCATGTGCCCGCTGGGTACGAATGTCAAAGCATATTAACACTAAAATTCTAAAAGGATTTAATCTTGAGACCCTTTCCTAAATCATTTACTCTTTGCTATTAGCTGTCTTTCTTTTATTTGTAGGTGATAAAACATGGAAACTGGTAACACATCTACCTCGACTCGAGCCAGGTAGGCTCTTGTGTCACTATGTATGCAGCTGTAACCATGCCATTCTTCTACAGACGCCCGAACTTTATGATATGACGTCAGATCCGGGGGAAACCTCGCCATTAGATATGTCATCAAAAGAGTACAAACAGTTGGCGCCAATTATGTTGAACGCTATAGAGAAACATAAAGCGTCTATAGGAAATATTGAAAGTCAATTTACCTGGCATAAAATTATGTGGAGACCAGACATGCAGCCCTGTTGTAACGGCACATTTCCTTTCTGCCATTGTTACGACGAAAAGTATCCTCAATGACCAGTGCAATACACATTTACCGTATGATTCGAACTCATTTAAGAGTCCCTAAGAAATTCTTCCGATAGCTCAAGAAAACAAATATTTAGGGATATTTTAGGGTAATTATCTTATTTTATCATGAAAATGAATGTTGTCTGTATTCATTTGTGTATAACTATAATACTAGTATGTTGTGCGTACTTATTAGAATTGCCTCAAGAGGCGATTCTAATAAGTACGCGCAACATACTAGTATTATAGTTAATCGAACAGACATCCCTAAGTTAGCCCCACTTGCCTCCTGACCTGGCGCTGTGTTTAATCTTCAGTGATTGGAACTACGATGTCAAGAACAATTTGTTTTGGTCCCAAAGACGTTCGAGCCATTAAGGTTCGACTGTAGTGTGTTTTGATAGGGTATGACGCATTGTAATAATTCTTGGCTTGTGAAATAACTCACTCTCGAGCAGTGATGATGGTGGGTTCAGGTTTAATGCGACAGAAACCCTGGAGGGTCTTTTCCGTCAATATGGTATACACTGTTTTAGCTTCGTTTACTAATGAAAAGCATATTACAGTTACATATCGAGTATGAATGAGAACGTGACAGTGGAAATGTTTAAAATTTAAAAAAGGAAGAAAAAACACAGTCAAAGTTTTGTTTTGAAATGATTAAAATGTGTTTTTAAACGGTAATATATAGTCAGCAGGTACATAAAACGACGGAATATTGAAAGCAGTGCGGTTTGAGCATGCTTAGTTGGACTTTTATACCACTCTATGCAATACTGGCGGGGTATTATGGTTACATAAGAAGGTCGTCCTTCTTTCCTTCCGTCTTTCCGTCCGTATTTTCATTTCCGGACAACAAAAAAATATAAGTGGATTTTCACCAAATTTGGTATATACATTGGTATTTTGGAGATCTGGTTTTGGATTGCCAATGGGTTTATTTAGTCATTTTTTGACAGTTATCTGCTCGCCACCATCCGTATTTTTGTTTCCGGACGATAACTTGAGTAAATAAAAATGAATTTTCATCAAACTTGGTACATACATTGTTGTGGAGATCTGGTTTGGAAGTGCTAATTGGCAAATTTCGTCAAAACTGACAGAGTAATCTACCACCACACGAGAGCCGCAAAAACATCACACTATATATACAGCTTAAGCGGAGGTAACTTAAAAGACTGTTGACATAGTAGTCGTGCATCTGATAACAAAAAGAATAGAATAAAATATTTTATTCTCCAACTATGGCCTCTTTCGGGTAAACAATTAACGATATAGTTCGCTTCCATACCGACTCCATCCTCAAAAAATGAAATTATGCTTCAGTGAGTACGAGAATCCATCAAAACATTAAAAGAGCAGCTTATACAACGCATTTCAATATCCATTAGACTTTGGTGCGGACGTGACATAGGACAGCTGTCTAACGGCAGCCCAGCTAGCATTCTACGTAAACCTACATCGGGCCGTCATCGGCCCGTCAGCTACCCTGACGGGCCGATGACGGTCCGATATAGATTTACGTAGAATGCTGACTGGGAGCCAATTTCAGAAATATTGCCGCATACTTTGATCAGAAAGCGTCCACAAAAACATCAAACTAGTCGCTTGCGTAACGGAAGGCCGTCATTCAACATGAAAAAGGTACCTTACCAATTACTAAAAAGTAGCGATAAAACTACGATATCGCATCCGCTTATTCCGATCAGGACCTACAGTTTGCTTCATAGCGTTAACAGGACCGAGAAACATTTTTATGCGCAGGCTGGTCTCGGTCATCATATCTTGCCCAAGAAACAAGTATAACTATTTTAAGATTCACGAGTCTACCGGTTAATCCCATACAGTGTACCGAGTAGTAAAAAGCGTACATTATCGCAAACGCGAAAATTGCTGATCCAGACAAATCTGCGCGGTCCGATAAAGGTCTGTTTTATTTATAGTGCATACTTAAAGGGTGGATATTCTTTACGCACAATGTTAGCAGTTTTATTATTTTGAGTAGCCTGCGCAGCCGATTGGGTCGCGAGTAATTCGTGTAAGATGCACAAATAGTCTGCCAAATAAAGTCCGCCAGTATTTCACAACAGATGTGCCTGGCCAGAGAGGACAAATCAGTCATTTACTAGCTTAATTGTCTCCGCCTACTGAATCGAAACCAATCACATGCGAGAACTCAGATATCGTATATCAATAATATCTCAGGCGACAACAATTAGTTTGGACCCGGTTGTTACACAATATATATTTCTGTAGGCGAGTATCCTATATCATATCCTTCAGACGAACAGCTTGCGCAGATGCGTGGGTCTCTCTGCTGTGTCCGTATGTATTAGACACTATTCTTGCTTGGCACAACTGTTTATTGGGCTTGAAGAGGGGGTGGGTGGTGGAGGGGGAGTAACGAAGAATGTGCTCCTCATTAGATGATTATTTCATTTTTATACTACAGTCGACTCTCGTTATCTCGAATTCCAAGGGACTCACTGAAACACTTCGAGATATCCGTACCTCGATATATCGGAGTTGAGAGGGTGAGGAAAGCAATAAATTGAACAACCACATTTAACAAATGAATATGTAGTTTGACTCCTGAAGTTAGAAATATATATATAAAATAATGTGGAAAAGAGGAAAAATTGCTCCTTAGGAGCAATTTTTCCTCTTTTCCACATTATTTTGTTACCTGTTGTCATAGTTTCATGTTAAAACAGGGACTAGATTTTTCACTTCGAGATAAGCGGTAATTCGAAATAAGCGAGTTCGAGATAACGATGTTCGACAATATTTTTGTACTAGATTGTCCCTTTCGTTCAGATATTTTTCTTTAATAACATATCATAACGAGCAATAAAATAAGTGTTTAAATCAAGATAAGTAGCGTGGTTAGAGGTGTTTAAGGACGTACCTCTCGCTGGCCGTGGCAATCTCATAGGAATAATTACATTTGAAAAACGTGCTTATAGATTGTAAAGGATTTCTTTTTTCAAGTCAATGAATTAACTTAGTTTGAGACCGGGTATAAAAAGAATCTTGTAGAATGCTACATGCGAAAGGCCAATAAAGGCCCTACAACAGCCACAAGGTATAGAATCTTAGCATTCGTCTTCCTTATTAAAATATTTTTAAAGTGCTCGAACTCGGGAGATGGAAATTTCTTAACTGTAAATGTTCCGGAATATACCGAGAGACAATTTGCTCCCCTAACAACCTACTTTTCCTTACCCCTGGACTAGTCTAACATTATAAGCACATTGACACGCCAGTAAACAGGCTTTGAGTTATAGTATTAAATTTCGATGATCGCCATTGATGTCAATGCGAAGTATGAAT
The DNA here is from genome assembly GCA_964016985.1 of Anodontia alba. Classification (NCBI taxonomy): domain Eukaryota; kingdom Metazoa; phylum Mollusca; class Bivalvia; order Lucinida; family Lucinidae; genus Anodontia; species Anodontia alba. The sequence goes on from OZ024836.1 coordinate 5,568,767, forward strand.
TTCCGAAATTCACCTCTTTGTAAATTCTTATATGTTGTTGTTGTACGGATTTTTAACGCCACCAGCCACCCGAGGCACATAGAGGCAGCGGCGATTGTTGTGTAAATGTATTTACGAGTACCCACAATCTATGTTTTTGACCAGAAATAAAAAGAAATAATGTATACCCCTGTAAACCCCAGTTTTACTATATAAAAGTGGGATTTAAGGGGTCAAAATTATATTATATAGGCGTGTTTTCGTGGTGGCTGATCGCATGCGATCATTTCTATTTGGAAGGGACAGAATTGTCTTAGACAATCATATGAACCGTGCCAAACAAAAGGGCGTCTTCGAACATGCAAAATGCAAAGATCATCACGGAAACATGCCTTTATAATTTTGACCCCCTTATAACCCACTTTTATATAGTAATACTGGGGTATACATTATTTTCTTATTTCTGCTCAAAAACATACATTGTGGGTACTCGTTATAACCGCCTCGGCGAGGCGGTTCTAACGAGTACCCGCAATCTATGTTTTGAGCAGATATGTCAAAAATACCAGAATTTTTTATCTGAAAACTTTCAGTTTTTGGTGCTGAAATTTTTATGTATTTGAATAGGCATGTTTTCGTATTGTTTGGATGCATCCCGCGTGTCTGGTACACATTGCTTCTAATGTGTACCAACATTGCTTCTAATGTGTACCAACATTGCTTCTAATGTGTACCAACAGCATGTGCCGGTCTCGGTGGCTCAGTTGGATGCGCCGTCCGACTGGAGACCAGGAGGTCGCGGGTTCAGCCCCCGCCGAGGTCGGCAACATTCTTTCGTGGAGATTGATCATGAAATATTTTCTACGGCCATTCTCTCCCTTCCGCTGATTCAAGAAGGGCAGTTGTCAGTTTCTGGCGAAAGAATGTGCACAATACTGGTTAACCACTTAGAGGACTAAACCTGCCCAGTATACGTGTGCTTAGGTAAACTGACCGCGCTCGACATGACCCCATCGGGTTGACTGGGCCGTAAAACCTCAACACAACAACAGAACCAACAGCATGTCTTCATGCAGACAATAAAATTATCACCAACTGGTTTGTCGAAGAAGTGCCTTATCTGCAGCTATGGTTACTTATACTATATTTAGTAATTTACATTGAATAATAAAAGTTAAAAAGATTGCCTCTAAAAACAAAGACCATAGTACGGATTAGAAAATGGGAGTCTCGGTTGTACTGAGTCACTTCATAAACAGTAGTGAAGTTTGCAATACTGTTTACGCCCTCTAGCGTATACGTGAGCAGAACTTCATTTTTCAAATACACCACCATGGCCACAATGATCCCAAAGGAAATGAAATATAATCTGCACTCTGGTGATGTACGGGGAGGCGTTCTATCGCCGCCACACGGCACTAACACCAACTGCAGAGTAGTCAAAAAGATTGCCTCTGGAAACAAAGAACACACTACGGATTAGAAAATGGGAGTCTCGGTTTTATTGAGACTCTTCATAAGCAGTAATGAAGCTTGCAACACTGCTTACGCCCTCTAGCGTATACATGAGCAGAACTCCATTTTCAAATATACCGTAATGGGCCCAATGATCCCAAAGGAAATGAAATATAATCTGCATTATGGCGATGTTTGTCCAACAAACACCGAACCAATAGGAATACATGTTGCTTTTGGTGCAAAAATTGCACTAAAGTCTTTTGAGTGCGAACTAACCTCTCATATCTAACCCACTAATGCTACCTCAACTCTTTTGACAGGTCCTTTTCCAATAGGAGGGGTGTCTGGTTGATTTCTATTATTACCAGGTTTTTATAGAAAGTCCTGTTTTGCAATACAAACAGTGCAGAGCCTGATCAGACGTTCCTTGGTGTCTGAGCTAGGTCAATACGGTTTGCAAACGCCCCTTTTATGGGACGCTAGGCGCCTATAGGTTAAAATGAGTCTTGCATCTAATAAATACATGTAGAATGTTACAAAATGTTGGGTTAGTAACGCACTATTTAATATTTTCAAGGAGGGGCTGGGGTTTTCGTCGAGTCCAGCTACTATTTTCTACGTTTTGTGATTTGGTGTTTTGTGTCTGTTTCAACATTAACCTTTAAAGCGCCAAGAAAATCTACATCTGAAAATGTCTTCTGCTTATGCCGTCTGCTGCATCTTCTTGCAAACTTTTCAAACTTACATTTTGCATATAGGCAAACAGTGTGGACCCAGATCAGACTGCTCCTAAAGGAGCAGTCTGATCTGGGTCCACACTGTTTGCAACAATGACTTTTAAATTAACCGGCAGAAGAAAAAGCAGACGACAATTGTTGTGACTGGCGCTTTAAGGGTTCAGTCATACGAGAGAATGATTGGGTAATAATGAAAGGTTCCATACAGTGAAGTGGCGTACAACACTGAGCTGAATTCCGCTTCCAGTGGAATTCGAACCCAGGACCTCGTGATCCGAGGTCGGGAGCGCTAACCACTCAACCATCTGGGCTCAGTTGTTCAAAACTAACGATGTCGTTAGTTAACGTATCGTTAAAACTTCGACGATTAAATATGGCATATATGCTGATAATTTTGCTGAAAAAAAATGTGAGTAGCTTTTGCTTTTCACATTTTTTCAGCAAAAATAACTAAGAAGTAGATACTGTACTTACAAGAACAGTTAACATTTTGACCACTAACGAGCACGTTAAGCTAACGCTGCTTTGAACAACCGGGCCCTGGATGATTCTGTTGTTTTCTGCTATCACCTAGCCAGATTATTTCGGACATTTGAAAGCCAGATTGTTTTGGACAGAGACGGAGCCTGTTGTTTGCTTTTGCTTTCACGTTGTTATAGAAAGTAAAAAAGACAACTTAGGAAGTGATACAGTCAGATCCACATCAGACCCCAAAACTTAAGGGAAAGACAGAGAAATACAATAAGCGGCCTCAAAATGAACTGACGGCAAGCAGAGTTGGCAACTCTTTCTCGAAAACGTGGGAACTCTGTTACCCAAACTGAACTGAAAATATGATATACTTACATAATTATTAAAAGAAAACAGAGTGTAAACACTACAGAACAATTCACAAAAAGTACCACAATGACAAAATATTTAGACGTAAACGTCTAAGTACCGGTGCAAATTTTGTTCATGTTTACATAGAGATATGGGACTGGGGTACACTAAAGTTTAATAAATTTTCAATGTAACGGGTAAAATCCAACAACAGTGTGATTCTTTAACTTTCACTGCCTCAGGCGATAATAATAGGCTTTTGCAAACAGCATAGATCCAGATGAGACGACTCATATGAGCCGTCTCATCTGGATCTACGCTGTTTGGCATTCAGTCTTTCAACTGTACATATAAAGTTTTTTTCAAGCGATAGTTTGTTAAAAAAGAAAAGCAGACGACAAATGTTGTCTGAAATTTGGCACCGAAAGAGTTAAAGTACGCCTTGGAACGGTCAGTAATCAATAACTCGGGGGAGGGGTGCTTTAGCTAGCTTTACGAGATCCCAACTCTCGCCCCCAGCTTCCATAGTTGTGAAAACAATAAAATTGTTTCGGCCGTGTAGGAGGTCTTCTAACTCATCCATGAATCATTATGGGCAACAGACAAATCATAGAATTTAATGAAATAATGAAGCAAAAATGAGGACTCAAACAACGTGTTGAGACATTTGGAGATCCCTGCGTTGTCAAATACTGCGTTGAATACTGGAGCCTCGGGGGGCGGGGGGGGGGGGGGGGGGGGGGGTAACAAGGGTAATTTTGGTACGGGTGTGCGAGCCAGTATTTCAAAACCTACCCCATTCATATACCTGGCCTTCGAAAAAACGGACCCATTCATATACTTGATCATCCAAAATGTTGACCTATTCATATACTGCCCTTTGATTTTTTGTACCCTTTTTTGCTGGTTATTACACATATCATAGTCAATTCATGTAATACCAAGAGGATAAGCAGCCTCGAAAAATCTCTGAGCGAAAAATATGTGCATATACCAGGATGTCAGAAAAACGCGGCCTTTCACATAGGAATCCAGAAAAATCGGGCCTTTCATATACTTTTTGTTGAAAAAAGGGGGTCAATCATATACCTGGCAGCGCTGAAAAAGGGGGCTATTCGGCACGCACATCCGTACTATGCCATATATAGGAAGTTACCCATCCCCCCCCCCCCACCCCCCCCGAGACTGGAGCACAGTTGAACCCCGGGGAGCCGAGACACAGACATAAACAATTCCGGCCCAGACCATCTAAAGAATAGTTTTTTTGTTTGTTCTTTTTTTTAAGTCGGGGCCATCATTAAGTCTGAATTCCGACCCATCGGCGTGCAATTAAAGAGGTAAGCAAGATGGCGAACCGTGATTGGATTAACCCAAGCAAGCAGGGCCCAGTTGTTCAAAGCTAACGATGTCGTTAGTTAACGATTCGTTAAAATTTACATCAAGTGATACGCAAATATGTTGAAATTTTTTGCAGAAAAAATGTAAGTAGCTTTTGCAGTGCAAAAGCTAATCACATTTTTTCAGCAAAAAATATCAGAATATTGTACATTGAATCTGCTAAAATAGTTAACGAAATGACCCTTAACGAGCTCGTTAAGCTAATGACGCTTTGAACAACTGGGCCCAGACTGTTTAATGGCATCAATTTTATGACCCTTTCGTTTATAACATATGATCAGAACATTCAGATTTTCCTACTATTTTCTAGACTTACTTTCAAGCCTTTAATATATTTTCAAATATTTTTTCTTCATTACGAAAACCTGCCTATTCAAATATACTGAAAAGTTAATCACCGAAAAGTTGAAACTTTTCAGACAAAAAGTTCAAATATTTTTCATATTTCTGCTCAAAACATAGATTGTGGGTACTCGTTAGAACCGCCTCGCAGAGGCGGTTCTAACGAATACCCACAATCTGTGTTTTGAGCAGAAATAAGAAAAATAATGTATACCCCTGTAAACCCAAGTTTTACTATATAAAAGTGGGGTTTAAGGGGGTCAAAATTATATAGGCGTGTTTTCGTGATGTACTTTTCAAATGTCACAAAACTTTAAAGATTATTTTTTGACGGCTAAGAATAGGTAAATGCAAAAAAAAAAAAAAAAAAAAAAAAAAAAAAAAAATGAAACACAATCGCACGCACACACACACACACACACACACACACACACGCACACACACACAAAACTTTGAGGATACTGTTGAGTATGGACAGTCTCAACAAGCATGTTAAGTCATATCAATGTCGTTTCAGCGTACGGTGAAGTGTGTGCATGTGGGGTTAGGTGGGGCGGTCTGGGGATCGAAGCGCCACAAGAAGTCAACTGAGTTTGTTTTTCCAGCCCAGAAGACCAAAACCAATACCTGTTTAAACGGTGTAGTTCCAGATGAGGAGGCTCGTGAGGAGCCGTCTCTTCAGGAGCTACACTGTTTGCCCTTCCGTTTTTGAGTTTAGACTCAAACCCCCATTTGCACCAGTGGACAAGTCTAGATTCCAGAAAGTAAAAGTCCACTTTAGAAACTCAGAGATGAAAAGGTTGTTCTTGTGTCTTTCAGTCCTTTTGGCATTGCGATTACCTCGCTTGGGGAAGAGAAAGCTAATCTTAGTGTTTTTCGTACGTTTGTTTGATTTGCGCTTGTTTGGTTTTGTCTGTTTCCTCTTCCTCTTGGTGTCTGGGAAGGGCTGAAGCTTGTGATTGTGGCACTCCCTTGACTTTTCTCTTACCTTTAAAAAAATCAAACGTAAAAAGCAAGATTTATCCTTTCAGATTAAATGTTTCTTCCCTTCTCTTTCAAGGCAGGA